>OMKY01209678.1:0-25238 GCA_900302395.1 Bregmaceros cantori | reverse complement strand
AACTACCATATGATACTTCCTGAATGGACAATAAGGAGAACTACCATATGGATACTTCCTGAATGGACAATAAGGAGAACTACCATATGGATACTTCCTGAATGGACAATAAGGAGAACTACCATATGGATACTTTCTGGATGGACAATAAGGAGAACTACCATATGGATACTTCCTGAATGGACAATAAGGAGAACTACCATATGGATACTTCCTGAATGGACAATAAGGAGAACTACCATATGGATACTTCCTGAATGGACAATAAGGAGAACTACCATATGGATACTTCCTGAATGGACAATAAGGAGAACTACCATATGGATACTTCCTGAATGGACAATAAGGAGAACTACCATATGGATACTTCCTGAATGGACAATAAGGAGAACTACCATATGGATACTTTCTGGATGGACTGAATAGCACAGCACAAGTTACCACCATCATCCGTCTCCGGCTTTTCTGCAATGTCTCCCTCCGACTCTTCATCACAGTTTCCGATTTAATCCTGTCACTAGCTCTCTCAATAAAGAGTGTAAAACAGTGCTTGCACCCGAAAAATACAGTAGGTGTGTGCTGTCCCATTAAATAGACAAATTCAAAAATAAGTCACAACACAGCAACGTAACGACACCGGAAGTCATATTGGGGGTAGAATTAGTGATTTTGTCCCGATCAGGATCGGTAAATGAGTTGGGGAACCAATTGACTGTTTAATTACTTTTTTTTAATTACTATTATTGAAATTGACAAGTGTGCCAAATACTTTGGGTACTACCAATTTTTGCAGGATCGGTATGGGACTCGGTACCAGAGATCGGGATTGGCCGATTGTTAAAATCAAAGGATCGGGATCAGAAAAACGTGATTCGTTGCACCCCTAGGTAGAATCTCAACCTAACTACCTGCAGAACTCGTCTAAAAGGTTGTGATATCACTGATTCACTGATATTATTTATAATGTCCAACCATTTATAGCAGGGAAAGCAGCACGCATCACTTTGCTCCCTGGGGCCTGAAATGTGCCAGACGACTGGCAAGACACACAATAAATATCAAGTTCTAAACAAAGGGGTGGGGGGCTGTTGTTACTTCAGGCTGGCGCAATGGGTGTTCCAGGTTGGTCCCACAAGTAATTGTCGACCTGGAAGCCGCACGATTTGAGTCCCTCTGTCGAGTCCGAGACCGAACAGAACCTCTACGTAAGCACTAAAGGCCCCTGCAGACCGCCTTGGTGTAGTTTTTTGCGCTAAAAAAACTACAACACGTCATCAATGTGCCTCTGTACTTGTCGGTGGGACGCTCACCACCATTCATCCTGACCATAGCCCTCGGTTCTACTAACGGACTTCACCTCGCGGCTGTGATTGGTCAAGACCAAGAGTGGGTGGTCCCCGCTTTGCAAGCAGGCCTGCGAATCTCTCTCACTCGAGACGAGAGGAGACAACAACATACAGCGTGTTTAGACAGTGACAGAGAACATAATAGAATAGAGGGAGGCAATAGAGATAGAATAGAGAAAATGGACGAATTTGAGGAAAAGTTAGCCGCGGACTTGGTGTCTCACTTGGTGAGACACCAAGTCAGACGGGAGGTGACACCCCCCCCACACCCCCCGCGCGCGCCGATCGACACAGCCCAAGTCGTACTGACGCCGTGCGCAACCCATCAACGGGAGGGCGGCGAGCCAGCGCCCGTCTCCCTAACTCTAATCAACGAGGGGTGCTTGCCGACAGCCAGGAGTAATCTAGCAATCTGCTAACCCTGTGTATATCCATCTTCTCGCGACCCATGTAACATGTTGCAATGAATGCCATCTCTATTGCTGTGTAACATGTTGATGTGACTAATGGATCTGCACTGTCAGTCGTTAAATACATTTCATTCACTGTCAGTCGTTAAATACATTTAATTAATTCCTTCATTCCTTCATTCATAGCTCCACTGCCAGCTGCCAACCTTTGTCCAAAGTCAAATTCCATGTTGTGTGCTTACTCACAATTGGCAATAAAGATTGTGGTTCTGAAGAAATACAAGTAGGGTGCTTCCCAGAGTGTTGGTGTACATTTTGTGCAAGTGATATATCACGCAAAGGAATAAGTTGGTCCTGGTACTTTAAATGAAATTGTTTATGCTTTATCTTGAAACCAAACACCTATTGTGTAGGCTGACCGAGATGGCAAGTAACGAAGTAGAAATACTTAAGTACTGTACCTAAGTTGTTTTCTCATGTACTTTTAAAAGTACTTTTTTCTATGATGACTTTTTACTTGTACTCAGTAGATTTTGAACAGAAATATCAGTACTTCTACTCCTTACTTTTCCCAAAACAGGCTTGTTACTTTTGTGCACCAATGGTGTTTGGGATATGTATTGTGTGAATGAACCAGTAGGGGGCGGTATTGCCAAGGAGTATAGAATGACTATAGAATAAAGAGTGCACAGGGGCCTGACTTATGGAAGTCAGTCAGTAGGTGTCGCCGCTGAAACTTAAGTGTAGTAAGTTGGGCTAGCTTTCTGTAAAACCAGCATTGAAAAGGTGCATTTTATACACAAAAGTATTTTTTTTACTTTGTTCTTTACACTTTTAAAACTACTTTTGAGTACATTTTAGAGCCTGTAGATTTTACTTTGAAAAATACTTTTTGAGTATGTTTCAAAAGCCTGTACTTTTTACTCTACTCAAGTAGACATTTGGGTCAGTACTTTGTAGTCATACTTGAGTTGGTATTTCACAAATGTATTTTACTCTTACTCAACGAGGATGAAATGCCCGTTTTCGTCATGGTCGTGTCTAGTTTAGGCCATTTTTAAAACGTCTCGCAATGCATTATGGGTTATATAGCTTCGTCTAGGGTACATCCGATGCTCACTACTTTTTGCGGTGGATTGTGGGATACTTTCAGTGCACTATATGAAGAATTTGGACACACCTAAAAAATGGTGTGCGCCCCACATAGGGATATGGAGTGATTTCGGACACACCTATATATTTCACTGTACCACCAAAATGTCGCCGCCAAGCCGTGACGTGACGTGCAACAGCCCTACCATTCGTCGTCTTTGTGTTTTAAAAGCACCAATAGGGGGCCATGCCTTTTGTCCCGCCCACCGACGCGGTGACGACACGAGCGACATTAAAAGCCTCCAACCACGGAGCTCAGCGCACGCAGACCGACCACGTCACTTCCGCCCACCGGAGCAGCGGTCGTCGTCGGCGCCATTTCGCGGTTCATTCATTTCCCCCCCGAGCCGCCTCCTCCTCGAGTCTTCTCCGTCAGGTACTGGTCCTCCCCGCACCTCTCGGTGCCGAGGGGGGTTCTACCCGTCCCGGTACGCAACCGGTGGTGGGAAGCCTTTTAAACCGAAACTCCCAACGTCCTCGTCGGGTTGAAACTCCATTGTAAAGGTATCGGTGAAGGATAGCACCGAAGGCTAGCTGCTAGTCAGCTAGCTACTAGTTAGCTCTTAAGCTAGCCCCCAACATGGCGCTGCTTCAAAAAACGGACGTTGGTGTAAATAGAATGACGCGTGTATTTCTAATCTGACTAATATTATATGTACCACCCGAGAGTGTGGGTCTCGCCCGCCGTGTAACGGACCTTTTTTTTTATACCGGCTACATGAAGGCTATCCCCCGCTAGCCAACAAGCCTGCTTGCTGGGGCACAACATCCGTCTTTTGAACCGGAGTAGACGCAGCCATGTTCTCCACGACCACCAACGTTTTTACTTTCAATGTGCACAGAAATGTAGTTGTGTCTTATGTTACGGTGGTGCTGGAGGGGAGGGGGGGTCTGCGTTAAACTGCCCCGACCACTGGCCCATCAAGATGGACGACGGCTGCTGTAGCTGCGAGTTAGAGCCAACGAATCATCCACGCACCGCACGTAATTAGTACTTTTAGCGGCGTGCGGTGCATGGACGACTCGTTGGTTCTGACTCGCCAGGCTGGCGTGTAGTCGCTCAAGTAACCCACGTCCAACTTGACGGACCGGTCGTGGGTCAGTTTCTCCCCCCCCCCCCCAACACCGACGCATCATAGCACGGCTCCTTCACACTAAAATACACCACTTGTTATGGGTATTTCACAGTTCCCACTACAGCTGCAACTAAGGATTGTTTTAATTATTAGTTGCCGATTATTTGAAACGATCAATCGATTAGTTGGTTGGATATTTTTACTTTGAAAAAAGTCCCCCAAATATTCAGTGCCACAGGAATGAATGTTGTCAACATGAAATGTACTCTACTTTAGTTCACGATAGCCAATAAATGTACTACAATTAAGTTGTAAATTACTCTGACACAAACTCGTCAGAAATAATTTATACACTAATATTTTTATTTTATTCTTTATAGATTTTTAGATTTTTTAAATATAATTTAAGTGATGTCCATTATCCAATTTGTATTGGCGTCACCAAAAACTGTTTATTTTATTTGTATTGTAGAAGCGCTATTTTGTAGTGGTGACCAAAATGTGTAGTCAGCGCGCGTATACTGATGCCTACACGACACCCCATCCATTTCAACGAGTTATTTGGTCTGCTCTTTTTAAATAAAGAGCACGTCTTGGGTTACATAGGATTTATTAGTTCTGAAACAATTGTTTGAGCAGTGAAATGAAATATCAAATCTTTTTAGATCGCAATATTTCCTCACATATTCAATTAATCGATTGCGTTCTCCATTGAAAGCGGAGCAATTTCTTTACATATTTTTTGCAGCCCATTCATACCACTTTATTCAGAATTGGGTCAAAGAAAGGGAAGGAGACAAGCCGCAAATCTGTCGGTTATGGGAGCGAAGCCACGAATCCCCACGCCATCATGACATGATATGTGTACTTTGTAGTGCATTCACTCGTCAGACTGAGCCACTGCTGTGTGCAAAAAGCATTATTAACCTAAAACGTTCTTGATATTGGAACGTTGAACAACATAGTCAACACATTTGTGTGGAGGACGTAACGAACAAGGAGGCGATTAATCACTGTTGATTAATCACTTATCAAATTAGTTGGCGATTAATTCAATAATCGATTAATCGGTTGCAGCTCTACTCACTAGTAGGTGTCCATTCCAATTGTAACTGTTGAAACAAACTTGAGTTGAAGGTTCCTGTTTTTGCCCACAGGATCGCGTCATCTAGTCCGCCACAATGGTGAAGATCTTTGTCGGCAACTTGTCGTCCAGCACCACAGTGGGCGAGGTGCGCGAGCTTTTCACGCAGTATGGGAAGATCACAGAATGCGACATCGTCAAGAACTTCGGGTTTGTGCACATGAACAGCATGTCTGAGGCGGAGGAAGCCATCCGTAACCTGCACCACTACGAGCTGAACGGCGAGCGCATGAACGTCGAGATGAGCAAGGGAAGACCCAAGGCCACCACCAAGCTCCACGTCTCCAACCTGGGCGACAGCGTGAACGGCGACGAGCTACGCGCCAAGTTCGAAGAGTTCGGTTCGGTGGTGGAGTGCGACATCGTCAAAGACTACGCCTTTGTCCACATGGAGCGTGTCGAGGACGCCATGGCGGCCATTGACAAGTTGGATAACACGGCCTTCAAAGGTGAAATTTCGAGATCCGAGTCTTCTTTCTTGTTGCCATGTCTAGGTTTGCTAACGTGATGGCGGGCGCTTTTGTACATGCCGTGCAGTTCGTCAGTACTAGACCGTCGTTGGCGCAAATGTTGGCGGGCCGCTCTCGGGGTGTTGACGCCGCTTGAACTTGACTAAACCTTGTTTTTTGTTCCAAGTCGGTGGCAGGCTGATCGTGTGGCGCCGTCTCATGCGTGTCTTCTTCTTCTCCTCAAAAGGCAAACTGATGAACGTACAGCTGTCCACCAGTCGGCTTCGCACGGCGCCGGGAATGGGAGATCAAACTGGCTGCTATCTCTGCGGAAGGCAGGGTCACTGGTCGAAAGATTGCCCGGATGGTCGCAACGGTAGCGACATGCGCGGCCGGCGCGGTCCCCCGCCACGCGGCCCACCGGGATACGGCAGGGGCGGCTACGGAGGATACGAGAGTGCCTATAGCCGGGCGTATATGGGCGGCCTCCCTCCGCCGCCCCGCAGGGCTAGTTATGGTGAGCTGCCCAGCCGATATGCGTCATCCTACGGAGAGAGGGCCTACGATCGCTACGGCAGCAGCGTTGATTACTACGAGAAATACCGGGCGCGACCGACGGCGTATTCCTCATCCTACCTCGCGGATCGGCGTTCCGGCTACCTGCCCCCGGAGCCCTCGAGAGTCGCCGCTGATCCGTATGACCGCAGAGCCGCGCCAGTGTATGCCTCCTCCTACTACGCTCGTGATCGCAGCCCTATCCGGCGAGTGGCGGCAGTCCCTTCGGCGGGCTACGCCTATGATCGTGCTCCGGTGGCGGGCACCAGAGGTGCATCATACGCGGTGGCAAAGGAGCAGCGGTATGCGCCTTACTAGCGTGGCCAAGGTGAGCAAACAGATTGTGGCGATTTGAAATATTTTTCTATGTCATGACATATGGTATTGGCAGGCGGTTAAAAAACATGTAATTGAGACTGTTGCTGCTTCTTGCCACACCGTGACGCCTAAACACCGGCTGTTCTCTTTTTAGGTGATTTTGTGACGCGCGGGACTTTTCGTGTTGCCGTTCCCCCGAGCAGCGCGAGTCCGTGAGTCGAGTGCGAGGATCGTGGCGCGGTCGGGACGGCGTCTCTTGGGACGCCCACAAATCTAACCTTTTTTTTGTCCAATCCAGTTATCCCATCTTTTAGTTTTGTTTTAATGTCACTTTTCCCCCTCTTTTGGACTGTTTGAAGAATCTTCTTGAGATGGGTGCTTCGGTATGCTGACACATTCAAATCTGTTATTGATGTCAAGTTACCTTTTCAGGTAAGGTTGAATGAATGGCAATGCTGGGTGTCATTTTTTTATTTTCAACGTGTAACTGATTCAATTGGAGCCCCATCTTCAATGCAGAGTTGCTAGTTTACTGTGCATGTTGTGATAGCAGAATACATTTTTTGTTTTGTTTCCAGTGTCACGCTCTTAATGGTATTGCTGTGTTCCATTAACCTTCTGACAGGCACACTGCGAACCGGTGTCCATATCTGGGCCATGTTTGCAGCTATGTTTTTTTTAAAGTTGAGCGTGTGCTGACTCGGCAGGTTCTTTCAACTCTTCAGGCTCACCCAGTTCCTAAAGCTCCAAACCCTCCCCTGCCTACACATTCCAGCCTTGGAGCTGCCCTACGCCCCTCCGTGTCATTCTGATTTTTGTGGTGTGTGTGAGACCCCTTCCCATCCCTTCATTTCTACCCCCTGTTAAATTAATGTTCGTTGCGTATGGAATGAACAATGTGCAGTTAAAACTGTTGTTGGGGCTGAAGCATGTCACTAGGAATCTTTGTATTTTTCATAGCTGCTCCCGGCAATTGGGCAAACTCATGTTTTTAATAAAGAGTTAATTTACACTCTAAACGTGTCTCTTCCTGATGTTGATTGTATGTCTTCATGATATTATTTTTGGTATTTTCAGAAATTATCACGTAACATCAAATTTATGTACAACAAAAGGTTGTGGTGTCGGCAAGTAACAATGAACGGAGCCCTTGGCGAGTTATTGTATTTATGAAATTAAATTAATCAATTTAATTGCCTAATCATTGCAGCCCTAATTTACACTAGCTATTGAATAATCTAAAATGACATCTTTCCAGGTAAGCTTGCCAAATGGAAATTGTTGCGACATTGTACTGACTAGGACAATGCTGCCTACTTTTTAGTGTATTTTCATAAGCTGCCGATGTGTTAAAGTAGACTTAATCCTTCAGCCACGATGTGACAATGGCTGGAATTTTTGATTCGTAGCTCGTTAAAATTTCACTACTGTGAAGTAGATACTGAAATATAATTGTAAAATTGCATTCTTTAGAAAATGGTCAAGTTCAGTGAGAAAATGCATTCTACGCACCCATAAGACTAGCATAAATCGACTTAATGACCTCAAATATTGGTAACGTTAAACATAATATACATATGTATAACGTATAGTGAAGTTAACTTGTAATCTGTTTTGTCTATTAACCGTTTATTTCCAGTTTCTATGTTGCCCATTAAGTGTAATTTGTTTTGTGACGTTGACCTTCAGTTACATTTTCTGACCAGTAGATGGCAGTATAATCCCAACAGCCCAATATGCCTCCGAAGTTATCCAACGATGTATATATATTTTTTTTAACTAAGGCGATCAATAAAACTTACAATTTTTATATAGTTTTGTTTCAAAGTTCATTGCGGTGTAAGCATTTTTTTCTTTTACGAAGGTAAAGGTTATTCATTAAAGTTTAATTACATACAATCCAATAGTCAATTTCATCCTTTTCAATGATGTATTTTCAAATGTTTTATTTACTGTAAATGAATTCTGGAGACAGATTCATGACTGACTTCTATGGACTTCATTAGAGGTTTCGGGTTCAATAAAGAAATGTACATAACATGCTCTATTACAGGCACATGTAACTAATCTTAAAATGTAAAAATGCTGCTGTAAGGGGCTACAGCTATTTTGTAGGGGTGCAATCATTAGTCGATTAATTGGTGTCTAATCAATTGTAAAATCCCCAATTTGATATAAATTCCGAAAATATGAAACATTAAATGTACTTGATTATTGATATGAAAACTATATTAAAAATATATAATTTATAAATTACATGTAATTGGTTTGTCGGAAGTAAATTTTTTTGATCAAATTTCTTTTAAGGAAATAACTACATTTTTGAATTTGACTAGATTTCAAGTTAATATGAATTCCTCATATTTCTAGCTCTCTGAGACTAGAGTGTGGGGGGAAAAATATCAAACCAATAAGTTGACTAATCGCTTCAATAATCGGCAACAAATTGACTGAAAATAATCGTTAGTCGCAGCTCTATTTTGTAATCTGATTACATTCTGTCCAGTATTACACCAATTGCTCAATAAGTTCTAGAAGAAGCTTGTCTCAAGATCACGAGGACTCTCAAAAACAATCCAAGGCACAGTGCCAGATGGACGGTAGAGAGGAAGACAGAGAAAGCGATGGGAAATATAACATCCAACAATGGAAAAGTTGCAGTGTTCGAGGATGGAGAGAGCTGGTGGTGGAGTCTTCAGTGGCGCCCCAACGGTCAGACATGAGGACAGAGAGAGATGGAGAGCGCTGGTTGTGAAGTCTTAAGTCTCTGAATAATCGCTCAAATTATGGGATCCAGCGGGGACATACCGCTTCTGTCGACTCGTATGCAACTCAAATTTGTATGGAAAGTAGAGGTGTGTGTGTGTACTCACATATTTTTTAGCTCATTAAAGACTTGCAAGAATACTGTTTATAATCGGTTTCCTGCTGCTATAGTTATAAACAGACTAGGTAATAGTGATAATACAAGGTTGTGATAATTTTGTAAGTGCCTCATAATTCTGAGGGTGCATCATTGGGCTATTCACATTTGGCTTTATGTTTATACCCCATTATTCTAAATAAAAATGATGAAAAGGAATCAAACAGCGTTATGACATTAATGTACCCAGCCAGGGATGAACATGGAAGCAATTAATATTTTTTCTTTCCTTTTTTATTCTTTTGATTCCGATATGCAAGTTGTTGCACAAAATCAAAATGCTGTGATTTTAGTTGCTATGCTAACAAATGAACATCTGCAGGCAGAATACATATCAACTTGGCTAAGATCTGGGAAGAATGTATTTCAGTGGCGTTTACCAATAAATATTGTAGTGAATGGTGCCGCCGCAGGGCATGCTGGGTACGAAACCATGTGTGTGACCGAGGTGTCGCTAACAGCGCTGTACAAATACCAGCTGAGTGAAGCTTGGCAACTAGCCAGGCTGGCCTCTTGTCGAACGCATCCAGGCGTATTCCCCCTTCCTCCATGTGGGGGCGCCTCATCATTACATTGGTGTCAGAAGTGGGATCGTGCCGCTCGGCCAGATGGTGGGGAACACGTGGAGTGGGAGCCGGACTCCCGAGGACGGAAGCCTTGTGGGAGGGGGGCAGTGTTGTGAACGGTGCCGCGGGGCATGCTGCGTACGAAACCACTAGTGACCAAGGTGTCGCTAGCAGTGCTGTATAAATACCAGCGGATACAAATACCCATCCTCCACGTGGGGGCGCCCCATCATTACAATACTTATTGATTTAATTATTTTATTTTTTTAACAAATGCATTTCTATATTTTTTTACAGAAGTGCAGCTGCTGTTGTAGTGTCAGTAAATGTCATTCTGCTTTTTCAATAAAGCCAAAAAAAGAAAGTTGGTGTCAAACAGAAATGGTACAGTTTGTCCCGGCTGGACTTGAACGCAGCATCGTTAGCCTGCTAGCTTAGCGTGCTTTCTCCAGTTTCTCACTCTCTTTCCCCACACACACCTTCCCCGCCTCCGGAGAGCATCGACCACACGGTATAGTTAAAAACCCCCACCATCCAACCAAGCCGGAGCCTTAATCAAGCTTAACCCGATTTCTTGATCGTTAGTCCGATGAACGATGTTGTGCATTTTGACCGCTAACAGTAGCGCTCCTTGTCCTGTGTTCAGCCGCTAGCTTCCAATGCCGCGGTAATTCATTCGCTGTGTGCACATGTATTTATTTATTTATTTAAATTAAGGGTAAGGGTTAGAATGGTGAAGAACTAACGAGTTCTTCACCATTACTCACAACTCGATCACTCCACGGGTTGGCTTGTGGAATAATTTTTATGTGCACAACTTTGTTTTTACATTATGATTATTTTAGCGGAGAGCAAAGCAGTGGCCGACACTATTCCACATTCGTTTGGCGTTTTGTCTCGGATTCATTCGCGTGTGTGCTGATCGTGCATTATCCGTTTGAAGGGAACCGTGTCATGCACACGATTTAATTTACCTCGCCATCAGGCTCGGCGTAAAGACCGTTTCTTTGTTGTCGTTCGGATGCAGAGCCATTCGCAAGTCGACTGGGGACGAATCTTTTTATTTTAAAAGCCATGCACACCACCATATATTACTGCTTGAAGACACGTTTCCCCTCCATTCATTCGTGCTAAATTTTTAATGTGTGTGTTTTTATATAGAGGTGCAGAACATCCTGGTCAATCCACTGCATGACATTGTCTGATCAAAAAAAAACGAGGCCGCAGTAGAACAATGCTATCAAGGTGTTGCAAAACTGAACGTTTTAGAAGGTTCTTGATCAGAATCCGCTTTATTTTCCATTTGCACATTGCATATACCTGGTAGTAGACCTACACACAAATGTAGTTTAGGTTGGGATTTGTACTCTGGTGAAAACACACAATAGCTCTAATAACAATACTAATACAGTGCATTGCAACATAAAATTACTTTTAGCATAGCTTAGCTCCACGGACCCAAACGGGTCGAATCCCCACCCTGAGGTGGGATTAGAACTCGCTGCACTGTTCTGGTCTGGGGGACACATTCTATAACCACTCTGCCACCGCACCCCCTGTGTTTCCTTTTTAAATGTAAATGGTTAAGTTGTTATTCCGTCCACAGGTGCGCCATGGTAAAGATATTCATTGGTAACTTGGCCGCGGAGTCCACCACCGATGACCTGCGCTCACTCTTTTCCCAATATGGCAAGATCGCCCAGTGCGACATTGTCAAGAACTATGGCTTCATCCACATGGACAAGAAGTCGGAGGCGGAAGAAGCCATTCGCAACCTGCACCAGCACGAACTCAACGGCCAGCCCATGAACGTGGAGATGAGCCGCGGCAAGACCAAGGGCTCCACCAAGCTGCACGTCGGCAACATCGCGTGCAGCAACCAGGAGCTGCGTGCGCGCTTCGAAGAGTTCGGAGTGGTACTAGAGTGTGACATCGTCAAGGACTACGCCTTTGTGCACATGGAGCACATGAATGATGCCCTGGAGGCCATCGAAAAGTTAGACAACACCGCGTTCAAAGGTGAACTGCGCCAGGAGGCGCCCTTTCTATTTGGCCGCATACATTGTCAGCTCTTCGGTGCCGCTCGCTGTTCCAGGTTTCCGAAATGTTTTTTCCAGGAAAGATCTATTTTCCAATTTCCTTTAAGTCAAGAACGGAACATGTGCGTAGGTGACTTCAAAACCTGACAAATACCTGAAGATAAAACCAATAATTAAGAATCATTGCGGTACTCTTACTTTTAAAAAAAGACGCGTCTTGAATCTCATCAGAGTCGGCTGTCCAGAGGCTCTCCCACAGGCTGTTCGTCGAACAGGGAGGCCTGGTAACAGAAATCTGTTTCCCTGTGTGCTCTTGGATCAAATTTGGGCTATAGTTGAAAGGCCGATGTCTCAAGATGCTAGTATCTGCACGGCACGAGGCGTTAAAATCAAATTCATTAAACAACAAATCAAGCTTGCGTCAATTGGCCTAAAAACGGTGCTGACATTTGTCGGATTGTGGTTATTTCGACCCAACTTCCAAGACTTTGGCTGTGAAAAACGAATGCAAAAACACTTTTGGCAGACATCATGTCTTGAGTATTCCTTGGAGCCTAGAAAATTTGGTGCTCGTACATCGCCAACCTTTATTTTTCCTACCCTTCTTCTCTAAAGTATTCTGAATTCTGGGAATTATGAGACATGACTGGAATTCTGCTGCCATGTATGCAGGTTGAGCAGGAGTACAGAGTACAGCCAAGAAATGGGAGAATAATAAAATGACAATTAAAAATTTGGACAGCAAATAACGTCGGTTGGTACTTGGAAAGCATTCCATGCATTCACAATCAATAATTATGATATGACTATGGTACAAATCAGTCTCCACACAGCATTTCATTTTGAGGGTCTTGAGGAAAAATGCACGTCAAGTCGTCAAGGTAAGTTCAGTAGCTATTTCAACCTGTTAAATTGTCGTTTATGTGGAGTTGTTGGAGTACACATGGACTAACAATCTGAGAAAGGACAGTAAGTCAATGGGCTGATGCGGCTCCAATTTCCCACATTTTATAACGTTCGTATGTTTCGACCTGTGCTATTATGATTGCTCTGCCTGTTGTGTGTATGTGGGAGTGTGTGTCCATGGATAGGTTTCACTGCAAACTCTTTAAATACAAGACCATCGTTGACTCGCCACCAGCATGCCCCTCTGTAGGTGCATGGCATCACTTCCCGTCTCGATCAGCGGTGTGAGCATTTTTAGGCCGCTTACTGCGCTGCCGCGGCCGCAAAGTCGTTTCGTATTGTAAACACGATGCTCATTCTGACACGCCTTGACTAACGCCCCACGCCGGCCCACTCTGTTGGTGGTCTACGTCGATTCATAGCCAGCTTCGCCCTGCCACCCACCAAGTTGTGGTCTTTGTCTAAATGTTGCATGTCTGTGATCTCGACGCATTGCCGCAATAATACCTGTGTTATTGCATTGAAGGTACTTTCGACTATTCAAGCTTCATTCTGCTCAACCAAGTAAAATGAAGGAAACCACTGGGTGCTTCCCGTCTAAAAATATTGTGCTTCCCAATTTAAACGCTTGCAACGCAAAGCCGGCCGTTATTGCATCGAAAGTCCGCGCGAGTCCACATTATACCCGGTGACGTTGCTCATGTAAATGCACTATAACACCTTCATCACATAGCTTAGAGTATGAATGAGTCCATAGAGATTTATGGATGTTTAGGATGGTGGTTGTTTCTTAGGCACTTTATTGTATGTCATGATGTACATTTTGGATTAATACCATTTGAACTAGGCTTAATTCTTACTGCGTCTTTTCTTTTTTAAGGCAAACTGATGAGTGTGAAGCTTTCAACTAGCCGCCTGCGTACTGCGCCGGGAATGGGAGAAAGATCGGGTTGTTATCGTTGCGGTCAGGAAGGCCACTGGTCCAAAGAATGCCCGATAGATCAAAACGGTTATCCTGAAAACGGATATGACGCCGCTCGGTACGGGCGTGGCAGCTGGGGGTACCCTCCGAGCTACGACAGCTATGACGGCTATCCTCCTGTGCACGACCGGTATCCGTCACCTGGCGCGCTGGGATACGGTCGGGGCTACGACGGTCCTGCGGGTTACGCGCCGCCTCCGGCTTACAGCTACGGCGCAGCACCGGATCATAGCGCGGCTCGGATGTATGGCAACGGAGCGCCATATGCGAGTGGAGTCCCCACGCCCGCCAGCTCGGCTTATAGCGCGGTTCCCGGCTATGGGGCACGCCACCCTCCCGTCCAGGAAAGGGACCCGTACGGAGCCATGGACTATTACGACAAGTACAGGGCTCACCCATACGCGGCCGGCCGCTATTACGAACCCGAGGGGTCGTCGCCTCCTGCGTCCGCCGAAGTGTCGCGGGAACGTCCTGCACCGCGTGTCTCCCCGTATGATGCTCCACCTATGCCGCCAGCACCAACTCCAATCTCCTCATACTACACCCGCGACCGAAGTCCGCTCCGGAAAGCGGACGAGGGGTACGACTACGAGCATCCGCGGGCCTCCTTGATGCCGTCAATCCCGCGAGATCCCTATGCCGATCGCTACGCATACTAACCACGACGCCTGCTGACAACCCTCTCCCCCTCTCTCTGGCGTTTAAGTAGATAACCTCACCCATGAAACACATGTGAAGCGCGGCCTGGCGCGAACGGGCGCGGAAGACGTTGATGCATGTGCACCATTTTTTTTTTTTTTTACACTGTCACCGGGCCCCTCGTGCATACAATAACGCCGCTCATGGTGTCCTTCCCTCCTCCGCCCGGCCTGATGCCTGTCTCATCAGTCTTTGTTAATGTATTCCACATTAGGACAACGCGGCATGTCATTTTGTTCTTCTAAACTTGTGTATATACTCGATGCATGTTTCAAAGACGGCCTGCAGAGACTCATTCACTACACATTTAAATCGGGACTTGTTCACTGTTAGTTGTTTTTTTTAATTTAAATGTATTTTTGTGTTGGATTGGTCATTTTTTACCTCTTGAAATTGTCTGAAATTTATCCGGTCCTGATTAAACACTTGAATGCCTGCCGGTTTGTTTTCCTTGTGAATTTGTGGAGGGGTTTGTTAGGGTTGTATAGTGGACTGTTGTTGATAGTTATTGCTGTTATTTCCCCATCAATGGTTCAATGACAAAGCAACAACGTATGTATTGAGGTGTGTCAATTACTTGATTAATTCAATGTACTCAATTACTGCATGAAGGATGCACAATTTTTTTTTCCTTAGAAAAGTTAGAATATGTATATTATTAAGATTAAATCAATTCCATCATTCAAAATGTTATTGAAAATTCTACATGCTGTGTTAGAATTGTAGAGTGAAGTACAAACAAGGATTATTAAATGGAGATGTTACTCCTAAGATTGTCCCAACTAAAGTGCTAAAATGGCACAAGGTGTGTCGTACTTTAGATGTCAACTAATCTAATTTGTCCCGTTGGTTAGCCCAGCAGTCAACTTTGAAGGCACGCACAAACCCCTATATTTCTACAATTTCTTTTTAACTAGAAACAAATGTTCTCATTTTGAGTTTGGTTATTGGAATAGCAGGGCGTTGAGGTGAAACCTTCCCCTGTAATTAAGTGTGTAAGATCATTTTTAATGCGTGTATGATTCCAAAACCGGATCCCAGGCGGGATGTTTTTTGGATAATCAATTTGTTTTGTGTTAATCACCAATGTATTATTTAGTAAAACAGACAATGGTTTAATTACGTGAGTGTTCACTGCTATTTTATGAGTAATTACCGTGATTTTTCTGTGGCCAGGTGAACATAAACAGGCATGGTGGAGTCTGAACCAACGCATCGTCCACGCATGGCACATTGGTAGACGTTGCATTGTTCGTTCTAGCGCGTGCGATGCGTGAACGATGCGTTGGTTCCGGCTCGTTCTCCACTTGTTGGCGGGAGAATGCACCCCGTTCTAAAATGGCGGCTGCGGTCTGACAATGAAAACACGTGACCTACCCGGCGTGTCACATACTGTAGTGCAAAGGTAGTACACAGTTATGGAAATAACAGTATATTTAGTACTCATGTACTTTCAAGTTTCATGCGTTTTAATAACGTTTTAAAAAGTAATATTTTAGGCAAAATGGGTTAAAGAAGTATAAAGTGTCGCGCTCGAGCCAATCGCGTGAGGCCATCGCTTGGAGGCGGGTCTTCAATCCGCCTGAAGTCAATCGTTGGCTTTGACGTCACCCTGACGGCTCATTTGACCAATAGCGAGTCGTGGCGTCACGATGACGCCCCCGTCTCTGTTGTTTCCACACTGGCGCCATTTTGAGCGCCGTGCGTCTTGTCCACGGAGCCCTCCACGTCCCGACACCGACCGCCCCTGACGGCTTCCCGGCTCCCCGGCTCCCCGCTACATGGCCACTGGGGCAAACGCCACCCCGCTGGGGAAGCTTCACCCCGCTATCGGTGCCAAGCGAGGCTTTGAGTCGGGCCCCGGTGCGGGGAACGGGCTTATGCCGACCCCGGGACCGCCCGCTGGATTTCCGGGGCAGCCCGGAGCCTTCCAGCCGCCCACCATGACCGGCCTGCCGCTGCCCTTCAACCCCGCGGTGGTGCCCCAAGGCTTCCCGCAGCCTCCCCCGCAGCCGCCCTCTGCAGCCGCGGCGTCCAAAGCAGGTGAGTGCCGGGGGACTGGTTGGTGCTGTGGAGGTCAGTGAGCAGCAGCCCGCTAGGCCAGGAACCAATGCTACTCTGCATTATTCTATATTTATAAAGTAACATATTTATATTATTACGTCTATACTGTATGGCATGCAAAAAGTAATGAATGCAAATATTGCTTTGAATCGCGTTATGTATAAAGACATAATACGTGGGGATGGGGGAGAAACTAAAATGGCCAGAATAACTGTACTCCAGCCCCATCATTACATAGCCTGAAACCACATTTTAAAAACATGTCATTTAGGTGTAGATTATTTTAGTGATATGAAAAACTAATATGGCTTAATTTTTAAAAGGGGAAAAAAGTGATGGCTACTACAGCACATTATTTAGAAGTTATTTACAGATGTTTGTTATATTTTTACATGCCATCAACCAACATGTAAACTGGAATTTTAAAAATATACATTGTCCTAGCAAGTTTTTTCAAAAACTTGAATTTGGTGACAAAATGTAAAAATATGTTTAACATTTTGAGGTCTTTGGTCTCAACTAGGGCTGTACGATTTTGCTAAAAAAAAAAAAAAGAAAATCCCGATTTGTGTCTTTGAAATCTCGATTTTCAATTTGTTTCCGATTTCTCAAAAGAAAAAGGCAAAATATATCGAACTAGAAGTTTCATATTTCAAACTTTGCAAATGGTGTCCATTTTTGGAGTTAAGTAGAGACAGAAGCCAGACCAGCAAAATCGTTATTATCAATGTTAAAAAGGAAATGTGATTTGACAATTTCACTTTTTCAAAAATCCTCATCAAAATAATCCGATTTCGATTTCAAATCGTTTTTTTTTTTTTTTTGCCCTAGTGTACATGTAGAAACATTGGCTGTGTCCGAAATCGCTCCCTATCCCCTACTCCCTACCCCCCCACATAGTGCACTCACTTATAGTGCACTCAACAGCAACAGCCGAGATTTCGGACACTAGAGTTGGCGCCATCAAAATGATTATAAAAAATAATTATAAAATTCAACAATCTTCACAAAAAGTCAAAAGTACTTACATTTATAACTATTTGCCGTGGTCTGTCGCTATTTACTCTCGCCGCTGCATTTAAAAAAAAAAAAGTTAAGTCATTTTTAAAACGTCTTGCAATGCATTATGGGTTATATTGCTCCGTCTAGGGTACATCCGATGCTCACTACATTTCGCAGTGCATTGTGGGATACTTTCAGTGCACTATCTGGGGTACATGGAGAATTCGAACACCCCTACAAAATGGCGTGCACCCCATATCGTGCACTATATGGGGGTTGGGGAGCGATTTCGGACACAGCCATTGATTGCTAGTGGCACATCTTATCTGTGTTTTGGAATTTTCAGATACTGTTGAGTACAAATATTGTAATGTATCAGTCACAATACCAATGTAACAGAAACTGACCACAGCCCTCTGACCCTGATTCCCCCCCCCCCTGGTATGCACGCTGACCTCTGACCCCTCCTCAGGTGCAGACTTTGGGAAGAAACGCAAGCGGAGCCGCTGGAGCAGCGAGACCCCGGACCAGAAGACCGTGATCCCGGGCATGCCAACGGTCATCCCTCCAGGGTTGACCCGCGAGCAGGAGAGGGCTTATATTGGTAAATATGACCTTTTTAAAACTTCTAATAGATTCAATCCTTGTGTTTAGTAAAACCGTTAGAAAGCAGCTGTTCCACGTTTCGGCCAACCATCATCGACCAATCCCGAATCACAATACCGCAAAATTTGGTAGTACCCAAATTATTTGCCACAATTGTTGGGTTTCAATTAGAGGTGAACTTTAGTCCCAATCCGATCCTGATCTCCTGTACCGAGTCCCGATACAGAGTCCTCATCCTGCAAAAAATTGGTAGTACCCAAACTATTGTCAATTTTGATAATGTTTAAAGTGAATAGCAGTCATTTGGCATGCTCCCCGACTCATTTACTGATCCTGATCGGCACAAAATCTTGAGTCCCAATCCTTGGAAAAAAGTCTTATCGACCCCCGATTACCGATCTGAGGATCGGATCGGTGCACCTCTAGTTCCAATAATACAAAAAATCTCCGCGCGGAATGAGCCTAAAAGTCTTGTTTACATGATGTTTTAAACATAGTAGTTTGGGTACTGTAAATATTTGCAGCATCGTGACTCTGTAGCCCAACTCGGTATAGTGTATCGGAATTGGCCGATCCCTAAAATCAAAGGATCGGGGGCAAAACGACCTGGGTCATCAAACCATTATTAGAATAAAATGACCATTGTTTGTGTAGAATGGCGTGAACCTTCAGATCTTTTTATTAAGCTGCTGAGGTGTTTTTTTTCTAGTTTTAATGATTGTGTTTACACTGCTCGGTGACCCAGCATGGTTACTGCAGTGTAAATTGGCTTCAAAAATGTTTCACTTGAAACCTTATTCAATCCTTGTGTTTTTTTTCAAATGTGATTTTCCTCTGGTTGCCAGTATGCATTTAATACAAAGGTCCAGGTGAAGGGAAGTTGGTTTATCTGAAAGAATGACCTGTGTTGGTTTTTATTTTGTGTCATCCTGAATTGGCTTTTTCAGTAGGTCACTACAGCTCACCATTCAGACTAATTGTGGATAAAGATGTCTTTTCCCCCAAACGTTTTTAGGGGGTGACCAAATAACCTTAATCTGTGTACCAGTCATTATAATGTTCAACAAGCAGAGTACTGTTCACTGTTTTCTAATGTTTGTTGATGCCAGTCCATGTAATAGTACTAATAGACCGGGTCTAGATGAGTTGTTTCGTTAACCAGATCTAGTTGACCGGTTTTCAGGCAAGCAAAGAATTTGACAACAGCCCTGGCCACAAACGCACCTTTTGGGAAATTGTTGACTGGGATTAGTCAACTAGTTGATTTATGAAAAAAAAACTTTGACTGTTACTAAATTTGTTATTGTCTATTTTGTGCTGACTAATTGGATATTAATTGAAAGTTTATGAAATTGACATAATTTGACAAAAATCATCAATGTTATGGTCTATGGTAGATTTGTTAGTGTAAGATGCCGGAGAGTCTCCACTCCTCTGGTGACCAGTCATACTCCTTGATATTTATGATTACCGTACTTGATATATCTTGAGTTTAATTGTTCCAAAACCCTTTTTACAATGTCATATATATTTGATATTATATTTATATTTAATATAAAATAGGACCTGTTTAGTACTATTGGCCAATACATTTATTTGTCGTTTGTAACTTGCATTGCACGATTATTTTGAAATCGGAATAATAATTTATACGGTACATTTTCTTATCGACCATGTTTACATGAAAACGTCTTTGCATATATTCATACTTGTCTGTTTATATGAGTTACAATACAGTTAAGTTTATATTAATAGTAGTTAGGCTTCTTCAGTGAACGCTTCGCTGAATTTTGTCTTTAACTTTGTCTTAACTTGACCTATGTCCCACAGTTTAGCTCTATAAATGAATGTGTTTTTCTGGTTTGTTGTTAACTCTTGACTTTTTTGATGGTCGCGACTACGGTTGCCGCCACACTTGGCGCGGGGGGGTGGCGTGCCGCTCTGGTGCAGGCAGCCCCCGCCCGTCCCTGATGTTTGTCTGTAACCACACCTCTCTCCATCCTGTTTTTGTGTTTTTGTTTTTTTTTCTTTCCTAACCTGAACAACCTTACAGTCCAACTGCAGATCGAAGACCTGACTCGTAAACTGCGTACAGGAGACCTGGGAATCCCTCTTAACCCTGAGGACAGGTTGGAAAAAGATTTGAACCCACCAACAGTAACACTTTCTTACCTTCTTAATGTGTGTTCCAGACTCTAGCGCAGCCATCTTATATTTCAAACACTGTTTACACAATGCCAAACTGCTTGCCTCGCACCCAGCTTACAAGCCACTTGCATCCAGTTCTTGTGCGAATCAGGGCCCCGAACTGGTTCAAAAAATGAAAACCGGAAACTAACGGAATTTTGCAGAATTTTACGAAGAGTGGAAACGGAAACGCAAAAATTATTTATTCAACTGTTCCGGAACAGAAACAGAACATTATGAAATCCACAAAACCGGTTAAAAGCGTTTTTATTTTTCGCTCTCTTTATAACGTATCCTATGGGAACTGTTTCCGTCCAGTTTCACTGTCAGTCATCAAGTCCTATGCATCTGGGGCTCCATCTTGTGGACAGACAAGGAAGTGAATGTAATGGCATTTTAATCAGTTTTCATGTTAAGTTACATTGAAGCTCACCATATATATTCTGTATAAACAATATCTAAATTTAACATTGCAGAACGAGATAATTTTTGCGTTCAGGACCGTTATTTCTGTGGCAGACCGGTTCTGAGAACGAAAACGTTAAAAAAAGGCCTGCCTGAACCGTTGGGAACGGAACTCAAGCCCTGGTGTGAATACTTTTCTACCGTGGTCGTTTTTTTTCAACCCCAGTTTTTGACTAGCTGATAAAACCGCCAGGCTATATTCTCCAGTACCACACTCTAGTGGCGAAGGTAAGCCGCTCATTGATGTGTAATAACAAACCTTCGTCACACAAGGGGGGTGCACTGATCACGTTTTTTGCTTCCGATCCGGATGGTTTTAAGGATACAATACAATACAGAGTTCTGATCCTGCAAAAATTGGTAGTACCCAAACTATTTGGCACAATTGTCAATTTCTAAAGTCATTTGGCATGCTCCTCGACTCATTTACCGTTCAGCAGATCAGGATCGGGACAAAATCACGAGTCCCGATCCTTGGGGAAAAAGTCTGATCGGCCCCGGATCACCGGTCTGAGGATAGGATCGGTGCACCTCTACCAAAAAAGACAAATTTAGTCTGCATTTCTCTATTGGACTGCCAATCATTCATATAATAAATTGATTTATATGAATAATTAATAGTGATCTAATCTAGAAGCCTAGAACTACTCGAATGGTAGCAAAATAATGTGTTTAAAAGCAACAACGGACAAATGTGTTGCTCTGTTCAATAACTCATTCATTTGTGTTTTGTAAATACATTTCACTTATTGTGTTTGTGTTGCGACTTGCTTTTATTAAACTTTGAGGATCAACAACTAAATTACTATTGAACTGTGGCACAATGTGGCTAACTTGTTCCAACAACAACAATGTTACTTTTAAAGTTGGCATTATGTAAACATGTCAATAGTTTACTGTACAATTAGTCTTTATGGTCTTCCTAGGTTAAGCTTATGCATGTTAGTTTAGCTAGACCAATCTAATTATTGGTATATTGTTGCCGGTGCTAAGTGTTGGTTTGGTATTTTAACATCTCCTTTGGCTATCAATTTACTTGTATTACTTCATACGCCTTCATTCAGTCTATTGATGTGAAAAGCGGACTGAATTGCTTTGCTAATTGAATTTTTAATCCTTATCTCGACTGCCAAGGACTTCTATGGGCGTCTTATGTATTTACTGCCAAAGACAGCTAAAGGCAAACGTTTTTTTTTTTTTTCTCAAGGTTTTTTTATATGGTTGGCTATAATCTTTACAGAAAATGTACACTGACTTTCTTTGTACTAAAACGTGTAGCATGCTTATTCCTTGCCAGTGAAAGAGTTAATGCACACTTCTCACTCCACCACTCATGGAGTGCGGCATAGCACATTTGCCTGCACAAACCAGTTGGTTGATTTTTACTTACCTGGCCCGGCTGGCCGTACTCCATTTCTGATCATTAGGGCTGCAACTAACGATTATTTTAATAGTCGATTAGCTGCCGATGTATTTAAACGATTAGTCGATTAATCGGTTGGATATTTTTACCTTTAAAAAAAATCCCCAAAATATCCACAGTGACACAGGAATTAATCTTGTCAATTTTGGTTCACATTAGCAAACAAATGTACAACAATTATTAGTTAATTACTCTGACATAAAATCATTACATTTGATTTATATACTGATAATTTTATGTTTTTCTTAAGATTCATATTTTTATCAATACTGATTGATTGAATGAATACTAATTTCATTATCGATTTAGTCATCGATTAAATCGACTAATTGTTGCACCCCTACTGGTCATATTATCTTTTCCCCTTCGTGGACTGATCAAGTCCTTGTGCATCATGATGCAAAATACTCTCCACAATTTGGGCAATCTTTAAAAAAACATTTTGTGGTGTATCAGTAGTTCAGTGAAAAACTATCCTACCCACCCATCACGGCCAAAATGCTGCTCTAATGAACTTAACTCTAAGACTGAGTAAAGTACCAAACCAATGAGAGATTGTGTTACACGTGCATACAGTGTTAGCTTGTCGTGTTAACATGGAGAACATGAAACTTCTGAAGACAGTTGTATTGTGGGAATGCACCTCCAGGACTGCACTGGGATTGACTAGTTCCTGGTACTAGGTCTATGGATGACTTGTTAGCCAGTTTTTCAGATGCCAACACAAGAGTTGGGACGACGACCAACTCATATTTTGATAGTTAATCAGGTTCCTTTCGAGTTTTTGTTCCAAGAATGAGGGGTCACTTATATATAATTTCCATCTAACATTTATCGTCAAACATCTTAACTAATATGTTTACGGAATACATTTTTTCCCAGTTTCTGCACAATCTGACTTGCTGTGAAAGCTAGTCGCTAGCCTTGAATGCTAGTAGTGGTTTTGGAGCGACCTGCCCAGCAGCTCATCTGCTTAATCTGTATTTTGTGTGGTCAGAAAATGCCACAGTTTGTGTTTATGAGTTGTAATTGCTGTCCAGAAAGCTAGGGGGGGGGTAGGGATATGTAATAGTGTGAATGAGCCAGTAGGGGGCAGTAATGTCAACAGATGTTAATTTCAATGTTCAGCAGTGGGATTTATGAACCTTAAGTGGAGTAAGTTAGGCTAGGTTTTTAACTATTCAAACTTTCAAACATTGTATATAAAATGCTCTTTTTCAATGCTAGTTTTACAATTTCATTTTTCACGTTGTACTTTATACTTTCAAAAATACTTTTTGAGTACATTTCTGAGCTTGTACTTTTGACTCTACTTGAGTAGATATTTGGATCGGTACTTTGTAGTCGTAGTCAAGTTGCTTTTTCACGAATGTATTTTACTTTTAAGTAAGAAATGTGGGTACTTTTGCTGTCTCTGGTGGCTACACATGAGAGCAGTACACACACATGGCGTTTTAATTGGGCTTGAAACGCCTCTCAAGATCAATCAAAAGAACTCGGGACGCTGCGGTATACACAGCTCCATTTAACATGAATGGGGACGCGCTAGGTGTAAATTAATGGAAATGTTGATGTTTACTCCCTGTCTGACCAATGATTGACCAGTAGGAGCTCCTGCACGGCCGTCCGTATTCCCCCTCAACTCTGGGGAACCTTTTTGTGTTTTTTTTTTGATCGACAAACCAAATTTGTGATCCTTTTTTTCCCCTTCTTAATTTAATGTTGTCCTGATCACAACCTGTGTCTGAATGGGACCTTAAGACCAGATGTATAGGCCTCTAATCTTAACTTCTAACGCTAACCTCCCACACACGCTAAGCTAACCCCTCTTTCAAGTGCAGAGACTTCCTAAAGGGGACGGCTCAGAGGTCCTGGAACTGCCCCCCCGTCTCCACCGGGCCACTCTCGCTGCCCCCCCCCTTTACCTAGCCTGGCGCTGCCGTGTCTATTGCACGTGCACTCCTGTCTAAATGTTCCGTTGGTGGCTCTGCAGGTGTGGCATAGATTAAGAGTTTTATCACTGCAGGTTTTCCTGTCAAAGATTAGTCAGCTTTACTAACAGAACAAATGAGCGAGTGTATGACCTTTTTTAAACACGACTTTATGCATCAAATGAGAAAAACGAGCAACCCGAGTAGCAGAGCATAAAACTTCAATAGGGCTGTTGCATGGTGACGTTACAGCTTGGCGGCGGCAGGCATTGTGGTGGTATCATCACGGTCAGACGGCGCAGGGACAGAGCGATATTTGCGTAACTTTAAAAGTGTTCTAACTTCTACTGTGTATTTATCCATGGTAATATGCTAGCAATCGCCAGCAAATAACGGCCTAACTACGTCCATTGTATTTGCCACTAATATAATTAGTGGCGCTCGGATCGGTGATCGGGGGCAGATCTTTTTTCCAAGGATCGATCAGGATCGGTAAATAAGTAAGGGTGTGCCAAAATCTCGATACTACGATATATTGTGATATTTCGTCTTGCGGTACGTTATCGATATGCTGAGGCCAAATACGGACTGACGTTTGTGTATGTGTTGGCCCGGAGCGGAGGAATCCTCCTTCGCTGAAGACACGGCGTGCTGTGAGACCGTGCTAGCGCTGACACGGAACGAAACATGTTGTACGATGCGTGTTGTTGTACGAAGCGCTGCCGTGGATATATAGTAACAAAATAATCTCCAAAACACGGAGCGAGTACCCGCTGCCGTGGATATATAGTAACAAAATAATCTCCACAACACGGAGCGAGTACCCGCTGCAGTGGATATATAGTAACAAAATAATCTCCAAAACACGGAGCGAGTACCCGCTGCAGTGGATATATAGTAACAAAATAATCTCCACAACACGGAGCGAGTACCCGCTGCAGTGGATATATAGTAACAAAATAATCTCCACAACACGGAGCGAGTACCCGCTGCAG
>OMKY01209676.1:0-22266 GCA_900302395.1 Bregmaceros cantori | reverse complement strand
ATATATATTATAATTAGGCTCTTTGTTGTTTGTTGATTCCATCTTTTTTGTGTGTTTTGTTTTGGAGATGTTTTGAATTCTGATGCATGCAAGGATGACGGGGTTCGGACTCGATAAGCCGCCGGCTTCTTCCGGACCCTTTGAGTAGAGGACAGACCTTTGTTGTACTTGTTGTACATTTATCTTATAGAAGACTGTGCATATGTCTGATCTGCTCAATAAAAAAAAAAAAATCAAATCCCCCGAGTCTTCATCCCAGTTTCCGATAACCCCATCACTATCGCTCAATAAAAAGAATGAAAAATCGTGCTTGCGCCCCCCCAAAAAAATAACTAAAAATGTAATAATAAATGAATAAATAATGCAATTTGTCGCTCAAAGCTACCCTACATGGTTCAAAGCTACTCATTATGGACCTTGGAGAAACTAGAAACGCAACCTTAGACTCACAAGATGTTTTAGTGAGCCATACACCATATTGGTCCGCGCCGCACACATGGTTTTTGATGGGAGGCGAGAGAAAGGCATGTGCTCCCAGAGGACTCACCGTCTATACATGAGTGCTCAGTGCGGAGGTTGGCCTATGTTACCCTGCGTTGCATCATTTCAAAGTTGGGTAGGCGGTAGATATATGTTAGCTTTAAATAGACGATACATCTTTGCCAGTGGTGTGGTGCGAAAACCTCTCAGTGGTGCAATGCAAAAGTGTATCTGTCAGTACGGCTGTAGCTATCAAATATTTTTAGTAAGCAAGCAATCTTCCAAAACTGTGAACTAAGGATTACGAGAAATAAGGTACAGTATGTTTTAAGATAACAAGGTATTATCCATATCGAATCAAACTTTATTTATACAGCACCTTTCATGCAGAGCAATTCAAAGTGCTTCACAGCAACACAACAAAACGACAAAATAAAAAAGAACAATTCACCCACAACCTTCCCAACCCATTAAACAGTGTGTGTGTGTGTGTGTGTGTGTGTGCGTGCCACACACACGCAGTCAATGGATTTGTCAAAACAATTATAGACATGGCTTGGCACACAGCAAGAGGAAACACTGGATTTATCAATGGCGGGGCGCCCCACACAGGCAAAAAAGCAACCAGCAATGAACACCAATCTCCAGCAAGCCACACCGGACCACCGCAATGTACACAACAAGAAAAGACCTTTAACAAATTAATAAACAAATGTAATAGGCTGGATGAACATTTTGAACAGATTTTCTTGGGGAAAATGTAAATAAATAGATATCTCTCTGTCCCTGTTCGCCTGACGACCCGCCCGCGATGATACCACTGCCTACTCAAGCCTTGACGTCACCCTATTGCGGCCGATCAACTATCACATTTGCACACAACTAATTCAATCATGGATTGCCAAACCTGCACCGGCTGTGGGTTTGCACTCTCTGAGTGCTTCTAGTTGATTAATAGATTCGAGCTCGGAAGTTTGTAAGACGCCACATTTCCAGTGGCAAGACAATTTTTGAATACTACCCAAAAACGGTGTCGCCACCACACTAAAAAAAGTTTGCGTCTATATAGCGCTTTTCTTCCACATAGTGGCACTCAAAGCGCTTTACAGTGACCTCTCAATCACAAACCAATAGCGGCTGCTTCCATACAAGGCGCTCGCCATGACCCATTGGGAGCAATTTGGGGTTCAGTGTCTTGCCCAAGGACACTTTGGCATGGAGACTGTCAGAGGCGGGGTTCAAACCACCAACCTTTTGGTTTTCAACCCTCCGGTCATTGGAACGACCACTCTACCAACCGAGCTACAGCCACCCTCACTACTGCATAGAACGCACATGTACTTCCAGTATGCCGTAGTCGTCGTGCCAGAGAGGAGAGAGAACGACAGCAAATCCATCAATCCCTTTCAATCAGTTTTCCATGAGTGGTTAATGACATAATGGGATGAAAATTATGGAAATTTAAATCCTGAGGAGGTACTGACCTGGATGAGGACGATGAAGGCGAGGATGCAGCCGTTACTTGCGCCTGGCTTTGCTGTGGCTTAGCAGTTTCTTGGGAGGGGGGAATACTGTCCCGTTTTATGTCGTCGTCACCGTCGTCGTCAGAACTTGGCTTCAAGAATCCCCCGGGCCGCGTGACTGGCGCAGCTCGTCGTTCTAGGCAATGAACGTTTTCATGATTATTGAAGCAATTCTCAGAAAAAAATGCATTCATTGGAAATATCATTACATTGTTTTTATCATTATTGGTCATTATGCCTTGTGTAGAAAAACAAATTATTTGCTAACCTGCACCGAGGCGGAGCCCGTGGAGCAGGTTATGTTTTCAGCCGCGTTGTTTTTTTTCCCCCTCGATAACTGAAAAAGTTGAGCACGGATCTGGATGAAATTCTCCAGAGTTGTTGGAAATGACGAAAGAAAGAAGTGATTCAATTTTGGTGCATTTCTGTAGCCTATAAGTAACATTGATCTGCATGAAAAGTGCTATATAAATTAAGTTTGATTCGATTTGATATTAACGGGTGAACGATCCCCGTTCTCTGTGGTGACGTCATGGCCGTTTTCTCCCGCAGCTGCGCGCGAGGCGCATTTATTCTCTCAAACGGCCGATCGGTCCGTTCGGGATGTTCAAGAATTAAAACATGGCAGACATGCCGCCAACAGCAAGTTAAGGTTGGCTGCTCCCCATCTTTGCTTCAGCTTGTATAGCGCAGCGGTAGCGTACTCAACTTTAACAACAACAACGTCCCCAGTTCGAATCACGTCGCAAGCACTTCTTTGTGTCTTTTTTTTCAACCTGCAAATTGTGCTTTTTTTGTTTTTGTTTTTATTTTAGGTTAGACTAGTTTTAGGGGTTACGTCTAAGGGTTAGGTTTAGGGGTTAGGCGCAGGTTTGCAATCTCTGAGTCCTCCTAGTTTTTCATGTGTACTCGCAATATCGGACAGAATTTAACATTGTTCCAAGTCGGTTCAAATTTTTTGTGTCCACCATTTGAACATGGTTTTTTGGTAACTTGTATTTGTTTGTGACGAACACAGAGATCCTGATCCCCACACTATTGCAATGTTTTGGGTTATGCAGCATACCGACGGGCCTAATGCCCATTCCACACCAATACAATTGCCTGCAACGCCCTGAGTCAACCTGCAAATTGCTGCACACTGCTGCAACGCTCATTCCGCAACCTTGTGCAACGGTTCCAGTACACTGGTGTGCACTGGCCATAAAGAGAAGCAACAGACACTGTTTATTAATATGTATGATATTTTTGAGGATGTTATGTGTTGGGCCTTGAGTGTTTTTTTTAAATGTTTTTTCCAGCCCATTCAGGCTGTTTTTTTCCAAGGTTTATTTATTAGGGTTAGTGGAAACAGGTGAAGATGGGGGGGTAGACATGCGGGAAATACGTCGGTGTTGGCATTCGAACCACCGACACACCGCGCCATTAAGGCATATGCACGCTTTCCAGTGCACTGCCTAACCGACAGAGCTATTGGGCAGCACGGGCCATGAGTGTTTTGAGTGTCAAATAATCTTCTGTTTGAGTTCCCATTGTTCCAAAGCACCCGCAACAGAGCCTTCAAAGATCGTTCAATGAGAATGGGTCAACTGGTCACACCGTCAACTCATCACGGTCAACCAGGCACACCGTCGACTCGTCACATGCTCCCAGCCTCGTTACATTATTATTTTCAACCAATGACGTCATCTCTCTATCTCAATAAATGGGGAAGAAGATCACGTTTTGTTTCCATTCGTGCATGCCATCGACTTATTTACATGGACATAAACACAAACAGGAATCAATATTGCAATGACTGCACATGTAGCACTTTCTCTTAGCATGTGCGTCACGCACGCAGCCATAACACGCAAACAAGTGTGATTGTTAAAACTAATGCATGTGTGTGTGTGTGTGTGTGTATTTATTCATTTTCAGTTAATTTCATTCACCACAAGATGTCGTCCTCAAGTATTGTCCCATTTAAAGCCTCGCGTAATGAACCTTTTTCACAAATCGGGGGTTGAAGCCTCAGAAAAGCCCCGTTGCCCATAACTAAAATTGACAGTGTGATGAGTCGACCCGTGACGACTTGACAGTGTTACCAGTGGACTCTAAATGCTTTCAATTACCCCATGGCCCTCCCCTAACCATCATCATCATTACCTGTGCGGGGCAGAGCCTGCTGAGCAGATTATGTTTTCACCCTCGTACGGATCTGGATTAAATTTTACAGAATTGTTGGAAATGACGAAAGGAAGAAGTGATTACATTTTGGTGCATTTCTGTAGTCTATAAGTAACATTGCTCGTAACATTGCTTGTAACAGGTTGTCTGCTCCCAATCTTTGCATCAGCTTGTATAGCGCAGCGGCAGCGCTCCCGACTTTTACACCAACGTCCGGACTTCGTATCACGTTGCAGGCGTTTTTTGCGTTTTTTTATTTTAGGTTAGGTTTTGGGGTTAAGCGCAAGTATGCAATCTCTGAGTGCTTCTAGTTATTATTATTATCATTACCTGCATCATCACCATCATCTTCACTGGGCTTGAGAAAGCGTCCTTTGAGAGACGCCAAAGAGGGACGATCGCGGTTGCGTTGAGACTCGTCATCCTCGTTCCAGTCCCTCCTCCTGTCCCTCTCTCTATGTCGCACTCTGTCTGCTTCCGGCTCGCCATCGTTGTATCGTCCTCTCTCACCACCTGGTCCTGCGTCACGTTCTCGCCGATACTTGTCATCATCGCGGTGTCGGTCCCTTTCCCTGTCTTTATCCCGCTCCCTGTCTCGCTCCCTCGGCTTCTCTCCATCTTCTCTCCTCCTATCCCAATCCCGTCTGTCTCCCTCTCTTCGCCTGCCGTCTCGCTCTCGTTCTCGTTCTCGATTGTGGTCCGGTGGGCCTCGTCCGTCTCGACGGCGGTCTCTGTACTCTGGTGATGTATCTCTGTTCCTCTCGGGACCTTCTGCAGGCCTTGCTCCACCGTGGTGTCTCCTGGGGTGGTCAGAGTCTGGGCGTCTCCAGGATCCCACTCGTCCACCTCCTTTTCCCGCAGGACCGTAGGCAGCTTCTTCGGCCTCTGCCAGACGTTTTTGGAACTCCTGCATGGACTGTAGAAGGAAAAGCACAAGAAAAGTCACTGCCTATAGTACGCAACCCTATATCGTGAAAATTGCAGTACATGCGATCCAGTCCACAACCTGGTCCCTGCCAAAAGCGCAGGGACCAGTAACGTCAGCGTGAGCATCCTGTCCATTCAACGTGTAAAATGCAATAGCTTTTAGCATTAAAATAATGTTCCAAAATCAAGACCCTCAGAGAACACAAAGGAATGAATAACAACATGACGGTGTAGCCTGTTGCCTTCCACTTTAACTGGCCACACTCACGCACCACCCAACCACACACAACATGCACATATGTGCATCGCGACATCAGCACCCCCCCCAAAAAAGAAAAAAAAAATATGATACAATCCGCGCTAAAATTGCGGAAATATCAGATACCTCCACCACCCGCCACCTGCCTTGTCGGTACGTACGTCTGCCTGGACCTGAAGCCCGAGAACTGCTGATCATTTGGGCCCCCCGCACCCTCCTGAGTCTCCCCCTCAACAAACGAGAACGCTTCAAACCAGCCAGGCAGCCACTAGGCTCATTTTAGTAACATTATTCACAAATTTCACATCAATTACTTTGAGTCTGGTAAGTCTGGAGAGGCTCGGCAGTGAAAGAGTTTAAGGCTCCGCAGGGACCCTGTGTTGGCAACTTGTCATCTCTGTGTACCCGGCTATTCTGTGAACAGATTGAAGCAATCATCCACCACATCCTCTTTGCACCTCAGGACCGCTTGGTATCGGTTGTTAAGAAGTCCGAATTCTCTGGGATATGAAGGATGAGCTGTGCAAATAATGAAACTTGTCCATTTCTTCACGATGGAGCGACTGGACTTGACCGCAGAACCAAGGACTACAAATAATATAAAAAAGATCAGTAAATATAAAAAAGATCAAATATAGAATGTGGGCCCTTTTCTGCAGTTCCCTGATGTGGGACAATCAGTTGCCTAAGGTGGAACAGTGAAATGTAGGGTTGAACGTAGTGGTAGACACATTACCCTAGTTTGCTTTTACCATAGTTTCACTGACATTCATTTGTTTAGGGTGGAGCCAGAGCTACTGGAACTTGGGTGTCCCATATTAGGTAGCGGCCGTTTATGTTTGAGAGCCACAATATGCTGCCCAGGACAAAAAGCAATGAGAGCTCATGAAAGCTCCATGCCCCATCAGGGACAAGCGAGTACAGGGGTTTAAAAACAACTAGGCCATCTCACCCCATAGCGCTGTGCCACAACCTCGTCTAGGCTGCGCTGTTCACGCTCTGCCTGCTCCTTCATGCGCTGGTAGCTCTTCCTCAGCCAGCTGAGTCCACCGTCATTCACCGCAGACGCTGTGCAGAGACAACATATCGCTGGCTATAGTTACTGAAAGTAAATTAAATCAGGCGAATCACAACAACATGCAACTGACGTCACTCAACATATGCATTGCAGAGCACTTCAAATTGCTAAGGCAAACGCTCTTTTTGTATTTTGCATATGGTTAAACGGCACCCAAATTGCAAACTCTCAGTTTTCACAATTTTTTACGACTACCGTACTGTACGACTACAGGCTTGTCGTACAGGTTCTAGCTTGTAAACACAATCAGGTAAGAGTCAATTGACAGAAAGACAGTACAAAAAAAAACACAACCAGTCAATCTAAATAGTATAAAGGCGTGCACACACACACAGACAGGCTCAGATTTCTTAGGAAATAGATCATGGCATGGTACCACGGCGTTCAATTAACTCACTAACGAAAAGTTGCCCAGTAATTTGCCATGCTGTGGAAATGTTCTATCCGTTCATCTTGGGGTTTCTGCTAGCCGGATTATATAACACCGCATCTGGTGTTGCTTCAGTTACTAGTCAGAAGTAATCCAACTACTGATTACTGACTAATCCTCTTAAAAAGTAACAAAGTTAAATTCCAAGCTGTTTGAACCAAGTTGAAACAAGTGTGTCATTACAATTTTACATTACATTTCAGCAGCTGCCGATAGCTCATATACGCACACCTTAAAGAAAGACATGCAGATTTACTAAAACCTACATTATTAAGTGGATTCTAAACTTCACCTTAGATTTTAAAATGTCCAAATAACTTCAGAAACATTTGAAGGGATCAATAGGGCTGTTGCACGGTGGCATTATGGTGGTATCATCGCGGTCAGAGGAATAGGTAGAGAGCGAGATTTGCAAAACATTGTTAGTGGTCCATTATAGATTTATCCATGGTAATATGCTATCAATCGGCAGCAAATGGCAGCCTAACTACATCCATTGCATTCCCTATATAGTGGACGTGAACTGCTAAGATATACCACTTGAACGTAGGCATACGTATACTTTACCATACGTGATACCACCAAGACGTCTGCCAAGCTGTGATGTCACGTGCAACAGCCCTATTGTTTTTTGTTTTTTTTTTGTTTCAAGTAACTTCAATCTGAACCAATTCTAAGTGGACGGTTGCATTTTATTGTCTTTTATCAGTCACTCATTTTGAGCTAAGCTTTATGCTATTTATTATTGTATGACACCAAAGAGTCGAATTGAGTTAATCTACTTTTTGGAAAAAGTAATGTGTTGAAATTACTAGTTACTAGGAAAAGGGGTAAAAATCTAAGTAACTTTAATTCCTGTAACTTAGTTACCGACATCACTGACTGCATTAGTCACTGGCGCACCGAATAAACATGAAGAGGTGGAGCCTGATCTAGGCTGACATAACACTGACATTGAGGCAGGCGAGATGGGATTGATTGGATTGTACAATTAGAATTTAAATCCTAATTGATGGACACACCGTCAGTTGCTAGGCAACTGACCCAGAGTGCCCCCCCCCCCCCAAGCTCAGCCACAGGGCAGACCAGACGATGGTAATCTGACTGCAAGCTTCCTGAAGGCTGCTTCATTAAAAACATATTAATTGCCTTGCATTCACTAAAGCTGCGTTTACTGCCGAGAACGGCATCCGATGGACGGGGAGTCGCTTTAATGAAAAACACCAACAGCTTTTTGTCCATACGCCATTATCAAATGGTACATCTGGGGAGTGCGGAGGGGAAGGGAGTGATGGAGGACTGGATTATTACTCTAGGTGGTGGTAGTGTCTAATGGCCAGTACACACCAATGCAACTGCCTGCAACTGTTGCGTTGCATTGGTGTGCACTGGCTATTTTTTTCCTACCACCTATGGGAGGCTCGTCTGAGGACAACCTAGATAGATAGATAGATAGATAGATAGAGATAGATAGATATAGATAGATAGATAGATATAGAGAGAGAGAGAGATAGAGAGAGAGAGAGAACCAATGCAACTGCCAGAAACTGCAATTGCCGGCAGTTGCATTGGTGTGCACTGGCCATAAGAATGACTGCACACTTATTCCGACCAGTTTTTCGTCAACCCCACATGATGGATGCTGTTCCATTGTGTTTTGCATCAATCATACTAGAAAATTGTCTTAAAACGTGTGCAAGGTTTAGCCACCAGGTTGCGAGAACTACCCAAAGGAAAGTGTGTCCCTCAATAACAGGAGTGAGATTATGGAACACTCTCAATGATGATTTAAAAGGATGTTTAACAATCCACCAGTTTAAGAATTTATATTAAAAAATGGTTTTCATCCAACATGAAGATGATGGTTGAGTTATAGTTTTCAATTAAGTGAGATAAGAAAATGTCAGATTGTGCCGCCTAAGATATGTCTTTTTTTTTTTTAATGAGCAAGGGCAGGAGTTATAAGAATGTATTCTTCTTCCTGTCCTGTTCACTATGGAGCTATATGGCAAGCTGTGATAATTATGTTAATGATGATTTGCTGTTATTTTCTATGCAAATAAAATCATTCATTCATTCATTCATTCATTAATCGACTAATCGTTACAGCCCTAATATGTACAGCACCATGTCTAGAGTATGATGTTCGACAGCCCCAGTTTTGCCTTTTGTCTTCCACCATAAATTCAATGCCACCAAACTAAGGTTTAATCGATAAACCTTAGTTTTGTATTCTCACTCCATGAGCAAATTCCATGCAAACGTCGGTCAGCCTCCTCTCTGTGTTTATATTGCGCAGCATTTTGCTGGCACAATCCCCCGCATTCACATTCCACACCCTGATGAGGAGGACATAGAAGGCTTATCCGTTATCTCCTATGATGAATACGTCTTTGATGGTCTTTGATAGCGCCCTCCTTGGCAAGCGCTTGATGCCAAGGGCGGGAAAGCATACCACATTGGGGGCACCGGGTTAATGCTGTAAAGTCAAGAGCTGAAAGTAGGGAAAGGGACCACAAACAGCAAGAGTGGTGAACAGCAGTGATCATTTTTAAGGGATTCAAATATGGTAATTAATTGTTAAATAAACTTTTTTTACTGTCACTACATCGATTCCTGCGTCCATTGCACATAAACTGTCCCTGAACATAGACCTAGAACTAACTGACCTACTCTTGAAAGCTGCCTATTTCCACCAAGAACTATATTGCCATACTTTCTGAGTTTTATTTTCTTTTTTTCCCAGTTATTCTTTGGAAGCAAGCGCCGTTTTTTCATTCTTTATTGAGAGAGATAGTGAGACGATTAAAAACTGAGATGAAGAATCGGGGGGAGACATTGCAGAAAAGCTGGAGAGGGGATGAGAGCCCGCGGCACAGCTCGACCTATGGTCCAAAGGGGGCGCACTCTATAACCAGCCTGCCACCGCGCCCCCGCCCCTTTCTAAATTCATTTTGTCTACGTTCCATGTCTCTTTGCAGCAGTTCTGAGAAAGAAAAATCATATTCCATGAACTGCCATCAATGACAAAAGACAATAAACCTGAGTATGGATCTTTGAGCAACTTGTTGAAATGGGTTATCTAACTAAGTAACTACCTTTTTGAATGACAGCAGCAGATGATGAACTGTTTGGAGGGAGGCCACTTCCGCCGTCTTTCCAGAATGGGTTCAACTCCAGCTTGTGCAGGCCAGCCTTTGCATATCGAAAAGCGTACACACTTTAGCCCACTGTCAATGGAAACACATTCTTCCCATACATATTGAGAGTTGGTTAACAGTATATCGTTTAACTTGTTTCATAAAACCCAAACTTTTTCAATTTACAAGCAAAATCAAATCAATATGAACATTAAAACTGATGTTTTTGTCGAGAGCATATTGAAAGATGTCCTTGCACTATAAAAAGGTAATAACGACACATCACTCTTATGTTGAAAATTGGTTTGGCCAGTTTGACCACACCGTTTTGCTCAGTTAGATGTGGGGACCAATGACCCAATGGAACGAACTTTTCAAAGGCAGAAGCTTATAAAAAAAATGCCACATGAAAGCTGGAAGAAATGTTTGCATGGATGGCTCGCATGCGCCATGTGAGCCAAAATAACTTACCGGCAACCTCATAAGGACAGCTTAGGAAAACAGCGCCTACGTCTGGAGACAGCTGAAGCCCAGCCGTAAAGCTCTGCCGTAACTTTACGTTGTGGGAGTAACATATGAAGCAGTTGTGCTCCACACAATATCCTATTTTATACCTTTTCAGAAGGTCTGAGTTCATTCTCATGCATTTTGATTTTTTTTTATACGTCTGATCATTCACAGAACAGATTGACAACAACAAAATTTGAAATTAAACAAACATAATGAGTGATTATTAATCATTTATTTTGATGTGTTTAAAAGAAAAAAAGGAACTTCATCTGAAATCAAGGTTTCAGAGAAAAAAAAAAAGGGATTTTTAAGCAAAGTCACACTTGTAAAAAAGTTACAATTTCCTCGATGTGGTTCTTATAGACAGTCTCCATAATATGCTCGCTCACTCTAAAGGATTTGGTCTTGCATAGTAAGTGGAGAATGTTAGAAAATATGACGATTATCAGAAGAACCCTAGCAGAGCGATTGTGGAAATGGATATGTTGAGATGTTTATTGTGTATGAAGAATGATTTTCAAAAAGGCTACCGGTGATAGCTGACCTATTCACCCAAACATTGGTTGTGGGGGGAAGTGGAGTGGCTGCGTGCGGTTGCTGATAATATCAATTGCGATAGGCCACCCAATACTCAGAGCGCGCCACACACCTGTTCAATAGCTTGGGCCTTGGCCTTCTCCTCTTCCTTCAAGCGGTCCTTCTCGGCACGCCTTTCAGTGGTGGATGTGGTCTTCATGGCAAGGAAGTCAAAGGTCATCCATTCGTCTCTCTGGGATGGACAGAACTGAATGAATGAGAGTAACATTCAAATGTTGGGTTTGATTGTGAATTATGTGAAACCTACGCATCCCCAAACACACGCTCAATAATGCCTGGACTGCAACGGAAACAGCATACATTACCTACATGACTGATACATGTTATCAGAGGAAATTAGAGAAATTGAATATTATTAGAATGCCAAATCAAGATGGAGAGACAGAGTGGAAAGAAGGTGCGATAGAAGTTAAAGGAACTGGACCAAAGTTTGTTAAATGTCCTCTTCTAGTAAACAGATTGTGTGCCTAGCTAATGCTATGTACCTACAACGTGCGATGCAATGTTTCCTGTTGAACTTTGACGATGAGTGCCAATCGGTAATGCTTAACCATCAGAGACCCAAGCCTGTTTAACTCGTTTTACCAAGTTTCAATTGACAATGGATACAATCTAAAAAACATAGTCATTGCACCGTCTTCACATGGAAGTGGATGGAATGGACAAAAACATTTACCAAAAAAAGTTTGTAGACCTTTGTGAATCCCCTAGTGGCAAATGTTTTTAGCTTTTTATATGTAACTCCAACTTGATTTTACTTTGGATTTTACCAACGGAACATTCTTTTTAAATGATTAAAAAAAAAATCATAAATGTATGTGTTGGCAGTGAAATGTGTACATTTAGAGATAATTTCCAAGATAAATATACATTTAGCCAGAATTAGCTACGAACCACGAAAGTGTGCATTATCTGCATGATGTGTGCGCAGGAATGACCCAATTATTCAATCAAATATGTCCTGAAAAGAATGATGAATACTTGACACAAAACACTTGGTTTTGATATTTAAGTAGGAGTTCATAAACACATTCACTAGTCAAAAACAAAACTGAAATGTGAGCATCTAAGCAAGCCGCGCACTTGCTTCTGGATCGTAGCTGGACTATGGATGGGTTCAAGGTCCAGAAGACAAGGAGTCCCACAACAATATCTTGGGGGATTATCACACGATTTTAAAGTTGTTTTTAGGGCGCAAGCTCCTTCCATTGTCTCATTTTATTGACAGCATTAGGATGAAAGAGGGATGAGAGGAGGATGAGAGAGAGAGCAGAGTGCAAGCATCTGCACCTAGCAAGTATCTTACCATCCACCCTGCCGAATGCCTCACCTTGTTGGAGTCCTGTGTGCCATCCGGCAGGTCCTCTGCAACCTTGGCAGGTTGTGCAGGGATCTTCCAGGCCTTGACAGCCTCTGTCTGGGATGGAGCCTCCACCCACTCTTCCTCAGAGGAACCCTGGATGATTTTGGACATTAAAAAAAGGAAAACAAAGCGTTGGTGAAAAATATTATATTTGAGAACTAGAAGCACTCAGAGATTGCAAACCTGCGCCGTAGACCGTAGTGGTACCAAAACATAGTACTGTGCTAGCTACATACTACAGTGCTGGCAGTATGTGTGGCAACCCATTATCAATGCAAGTGTTCGTAGAGTAGCACGATTGCCATTGCCACCACCGGCGAACATGCCAACTACATTTCCCAGCAGCCCCTGGAACGGAAGTCTAGTCACGTGTATGTGTGATTATGTTACTTATAGGCTACAGAAATGCACCAAATTTAATCACGTCTCTTTTGTCAGTTCCAACAACTCATCCAGATCCGTGCACAACTTTTTCAGTTATCGAGGAGACAAACCAACATAACCTGCTTCGCGACTACAAAAATGCAGCTCAGCAGAATGTGTTCCGAGCAGTGTTTCTGTACCTCAGAGCTGCTGCTAGGTGCTCCATTCCCTTTGCTCTTCTTCTTTTTCTTCTTCTTCTCCTTCTTCTCTTTCTTTTTCTCCTTCTTAGCCTTCTTGTCTTTTTTCTTCTTTTTCACACCGTCTTGCTGCATAACATAATAAAGAATTATGATCATGTAATGTATTTAGAATGGCCCTCATCACCCAGAATCGCAGACATAAGGGCATGATATGTTCAACCCCACCGTCTTGGGTCTTGGAATAAAAAAACTCACATATCAAAGCCTCAACTTGCGGCAGTAAATGCCGACTCAAGCCGGGCAGCCGGGCACTGTGCAAAGACCATGTTTGTAGATGGAATTTTGACCGAGTCACTGAGGAGAACAACATTTTAATTCTTCTGTCATTTAGAAATGATGCAAGGGGGGGTGGGGGAGGCACAGTGGCAGAGTGGTTAGAAAGCGCGTCGCCAGGCCACAGGCCGACCAGCGCGGCCGTTTTGCATACCGTCTCTGGCTTTTTTGCAATGTCTGCCCCGGACTCTTTATCCCAGTTTCCGATTTAATCCTGTCACTGTCTCTCTCAATAAAGAATGAAAAAAATGGCGCTTGCGTCCAACAAAGAAAATAATTAATGAAAAATAAAATAATGCAAGCCTAATAAAAATCCAGCATTTCATATTTAATTGCGATAATGCTCAAAAATCATAATCGCAAAAGCGCAGCTCTAATATCAACGCATGTTGACAATATTGCCTACTCTTAATGCAGACATAATCACTCATACATCACGCCCGGTAACAGTTTGTCCCACAACTTCTTGATTGGTTGACTGATAGGCTGCTAGTCACAGCTCTTTCAAGCCTGTTGTTGCTGGCAGCAGCTCTCACCAGTGAGTCTTAGATCGGCCGACGTTAGCCAATATTCAAAAGGAACTACAAAAAAAAAAAAAAAAAAAGGAATAAAGACTAGAGGTGCACTGATCCAATCCTCAGATCGGTGATCGGGGCCGATCAGACTTTTTTCCAAGGATTGGGACTTGTGATTTTGTTCCGATCGGATGATTCGGTAAATGAGTTGGGGAGCATGCAAAGTGACTTTTGAAATTGACAATTGTGCCAAATAGTTTGGGTACTACCAATTTTTGCAGGATCAGAAGTATCGGGAATCGGTACCGGGGATCGGGACTCGGTATCGGTACCAGAGATCGGCATCGGCCGATCCTTAAAACCAAAGGATCAGGATTGGATCGTCAGCAAAAAAACGTGATCGGTGAACCCCTAATAAACACCAAACCAAACAATACAGAGGTCAAGTGGAAGGACCAGCTTTATTCTAATCATAACTCAAAGAATCCTGTCAGGAATAGACCACAGCAATGTGATATAGCCTCATTTTGTGGCAGAAAAAAAATCCATGGGGATAGTCAGATATGGGCAGAGTAGCCATAAAATGACTTAAGTAAAAGTATTGTTACCTCACCAAAATATTACTCAAGTAAAAGTTAAAAAGTCCTCCACAAAAAAGTTACTTAAGTAACAAAAGTACTGAGTACCTTTCAATAAAAATAAATAAATAAATAAATAAATTAGAGCGAGAGTGCCCGAGAGAGAGAGACCAAGAGGGAAGGAGAGAGAAAGAGAGTGCGCCCGATAGATAGACCAAAAGAGAGAGGGCGAGAGAGAGACACTGCTTGAGAGTGAGAGAGAGATATGACACCAACATATGTGCCAACAGTTCCCAACGGGTGTCGCTAAAGACCAAGTTAATGTAACGAGTAACAAATTGCTGACATTCAGTAAAAAGTAGTTTTTTTTCACCTCAAATTTACTTGAGTAAAAGGAGTAAAAGTAGAAAGTAACTTGTGAAAAATGTACTCCAGAAGTAAAAAAGTACACAAAAAAATTGTAATGGAGTAAATGTAATGCGTTACTGCCCATCTCTGGGGATAGTTCTGAGTTAAATTAAACTGAAGACTTAAGACTGGTGTGTAAGGGTCATAGAGCTTGCTCGGTTGCATCACGTGATCTCTGACCTGCTCTATCTGCTGCAGCCTCTGGTCCAGTTCAGGTAGCATCCATGTGTCCTCTCCCCTCAGCCTCTTTTGAGCCTTCTTCTCCTCCTCCTTGAGGAACTTCTGCTTAGCCTAGACACACACATAAAGAGTAGCTAAAGTCGTGGGACCTTTGAAAGGACGTACTGTGCTCCAGAACTGAGGTCTTGGTTTCTTGATCTCTCTTTGGCTCTAGTCGTGAAGTGCGTCGCTTTTGCTGGATGCCCCGAGGGAAATCTTAAAATAAAACAATTAAAATAAAGTGCATGGCGGGAATGTTCCTCACAACTGTTAATTTGCGAGATATAGCAGTTTGCATTTCTGCGGAAATTTTATACACACATGGACACTCTGTGACATTCTATCACCACTCACTAGCACTAGCATACATTCATGCCAATATTTGAACTGATGTAACAGTCTCATTGTGATGTCATCTACACACACCCTGCGCTGTGTGAATAAGACACGGGGAATTCAGTGTTCTCTCTTTCAGCTTTGTCTCGACGAATTAAGAGCTTTATGCTAGAGGCCGGTTCTGTGCCTCTGTCAAAATGCTCCTTTACAAGTTAGAAAGAGAGATCACATCAGGTATGGCTTTTAGACAGAGAGGAAGATGATGATGATGATGATGATGATAATGATGATGATGAAGCTATCATGAGTCATAATGACACTTCTCAGTCTGCTGCGTCCAGCAAGTGGATCAGCAGTTATTATTGCCCATCAATAGAATGCCACAGAATGAACACATGTGTGTAAAATATGAACCTCTACAGGTATTGATTTCAATGATGTGAATTGTGATGTACATAACTATTAATTCATTTTTAAATTTAAAAACGCATTTTTAAATTTAAAACGCATTTAAAACACATTTTAATTAGAAATGTGGCATGCACCCTATTGGTCGCGTTTTTTTTTTATTTCGACATTGAGTTAAAATTGTAAACTAGCATCAACGCGACCACCCTCTGATCCGGCTCAAACGCTAGATCGCTTATCTTCCAGGGCAGGTAAGTAAAGACGTCCACTCCACCTCACCTTGTCGACAGCCTCCTGCCGAGCAGCCCTCTTCTGTTCCCGCTTGTCTTGTATGCTGGTGGCGCTCTCGAAGCTCCCTGCTCCGAACGCGGCCATGATGCTGCCGGAAACGGTGACGCGTAGGTGTCGTGAACATTGTTTTCCTAGCTGTCGCAAACCACCACCGTTGCGTGACGTCACGGTGTTCAGGTCCATAGCTATACGAATCGTCCACGCATCGCACGCAAAGCGCGCATCGTTTTAGTCGCGTGCGATGCGTGGACGATCCGTTGGTACTAGCTCGCCAAGCTAGTCCATAGGCGCTTCTCAATTCACCGACTTGGCTGCCCTCTAGCGCCTCGTTGACTAGGAACGTCCAGGGGGACTGACATATTATTTTTTCCAATACTACGGTAAAATCAATTTATGCAGCAATGCTTGAGAAAAAATATCATGAATTAACATGTTTATCTGAAAAATGTGGACCTTTTTAGGTTCCTAGATAACGAGACGTAGGGATTAATAGTTGTAAATGTAAAGAACAAAAAAAGAAAAGTTTTTGTTCTGCAAAAAAAAATCCCATGCACCACCCCATACGCCCCATCTTACTGAACCGTGTGTTTTATTGCCTCCTTGTTAACATAAATACATGGTAGCAGGGCTTGAAAACGGAATTATTTTTGAAACGTTCCGTTCCGAACGGTTCAGGCAGGTCTGTTTAACGTTTTCGTTCTCGGAACCGTTCCGCCACCAAAATATCGGTCCTGAACCGGTTCAGAACACAAAAAATGTGTTCGCTCTTTAAGTTCCTCATATTGTGCAATGTTAAGTTTAGATGTAGTTTATACAAAATATATTTGGTGGACTTTCAAACTTCTGTGTAACTGTATTAACATTAAAAGGGGTTTTACATTCACTTCCTCGTCTGTCCACAAGATGGAGCCCCAGATGCATGGCGCTTGATGACTGACAGTGAAAGTTGGATGGACGCACAACCGGAAATAGTCTCCCAGACATAGGATATGTTCAAATATATAGGGAACAAGAAAAAGTTTTTAACCGGTTTTGTGGATTTCGTAATGTTCAGTTTCTGTTCCAGAACAGTTGAATACATATTTTTTCGTTTCCGATTCCGCTCCTCGTAAAATTCCATACATTTCCGTTCGTTTCCTGTTTTCGTTTTCGGTTTTCGTTCCTTGAACCAGTTCGGAGCCCTGCATGGTAGTATTACTGTTGTATTGTCCGAGCTTGTAAATCTCTGGGATTCATTCATGTGTTATAACATTTCTGCAACATTATGCAACATCCGGACATGCAACAACACTCACTTGAAGGTCACTTATTTTATTTTCCATATTGGTGCTATTTTTTGTGCCTTGCCTCTCATCATTTAATGTTTGTAAAGGATGACAACTGCCTTTCGTGTGAAGGAACAGAATTAAACAGAAGAGAATTTAATACAACCCTCAACTACCAACATCTTTTTGTATATTTCAACTACACTACAGCTCATTGTCATTAAATATATATAGGGCTGCTGCTGCCTCGCACGTCTAAACAAGACCCCGCCCACCGGGCAAATGCCCAAAAATTCAGATCACCAGTCGAGCCTGCAGAGAGATGCGTGCACAGTCGAGAGAAGGCTTGCAGACACGTCTAACCGGCTACGTTCAGCCACTGTGGTAGCCTCAACCATGTATGTTTGTAGCCAAGCAAGTGAACGGGCACATGAATACAACAGCTTCCACCACGCCAGTGGTGTTAAACACACCGTTATTAGGAATGATGGAGAGAGGCTACCACAATCACCCGGCGGGTGATTGTGGCTTTACGGCAATACTGACAGCATGACAACAACCACAGCCGCCCCGATAGGTGTGGGGACAACAGATGCACATAGGTGGGTCTGCACATGCACGTGTGTGGGGTAGTCAGTCAGATTATGCATCACATACTAGGCCACTTCCTCACCTACTCCATGTTTCCTCGCTGCAAAGCCAACCAACCTGCATCAGTGATATATTAAACGTGGCCGCGATGTACAGTGATAAAATCAAGATGTATTTTAATTCGACATTTTATTTTACACTGTATATATTGCACAATATGCACATTCCATAATAAATTACATGTTTTTTAAGATTTCCCCCGGGGCAACCAGCAAAAGCGCCAAGCTTCACGACTAGAGCCAGCGAGAGCAGGAAACCAAGGCCTCACTGAATGCAAAGGCTCCGTCTCTTAACCCCTTCATCTGTCAAGGCTGTTTCGATACCCCAGGGTTTAGGCACGGGACGTCGCCTGTCTGAATTAATACCCAAATGTGTCGGATATAACGATACAACATGATTAAAAAAATGAAACAAACTTGTTGGTACTATCTGAAATTAAGAAATAGGTATCATGTTTTGTATGTACTGTAGTACCTCAGTCACTGAAAGATACAAGCTTTGATTAAAAGGCCATTTCATGGTAGGATCTATCAAGTCACAATGTGCGCTACAAAAATGCATGTCGCTCTTTGTACCTTTACAAAGACAACACGCCCATCTAGAGTTTAGAAGACACTTGCTGAAGATACTTGCTCCTACCATGCCAATACAGAAGGGTCCATTGTACCAGGGTGCCAGTCCACTCCCTATTGCACTTGCCAGTAAATCAGCACATACCTGCGTAAACCTTTTCTCTCATTCAAAGTGTAGCCCAATGGCCTGGCGAGCCAGAAACAGACCGATCATTGGGTCTGGTAAAAACCAGGGTGGAAAAACGTTACAGCGCAGTAGGTGGGTGGGACAAGCGGCAGGGAAGCGTGACAACCGAACTCCGCCCAAGTCTCGATTCAAATAATTCAATTGGTGAGCCCGGGCAACGTCTTCCTGATTTGCATATACCCAACGTACCGTCTAGCGCCGGGCGATGCGTGGACGATTCATTGGTTCTGGCTCGCCAGACTAGTGGTACGGATTTTCCCTTTCCGGCCGCATCACGCTAATCAGGCGCTGGGAGTATGAGCACATACCCTGGGAAGAGCACCACTAGTGTGTCATGCTGGCTGCACATACACTGGCTGTCCATGTGCTGGCTGTACGTGGACTCTTACAAATCAAACCAGCAATGCAAAATGTTCACCACTCCATGCTCCATTGTATTGCATGTGTACCTAGGTGGAGTCTGAAGGTCCTGGGTTCGAATCCCAACCCGGACAGGTCCCTTCTGTGTGGAGTGTTCTCCCCGTGTCTGCGTGGGCTTCCCCCCACCACCAAAAACATGTTCTAGTTAACCCGCTCCAGTCCAATGTATGTGTGACAAAATAAAGTATCTAAATATAAACAACTAAGGTTCCTCCTGCAGCCCCCTTGCCAAGTTCTTTTGGAGTATGACACACCAGTTTCCCTGGTCATAGTAGCTAGTCTGCACGTTGACTCCAGCCACCTGGCCACAGAGGGCCTCCAGCTCCCCCAGCTGGAAGACGTGATAGTACCGGTGGAAGACGGGCGGAACACAGGCCGAGGAAGACTCAGCAGCCTGGGAGACTGAGGAAGCCCCGGGTTGCTTGTCAGACTCTGAGCAGCCTCTTCCACGGTCTTTGGTTGTCTTGTTCCCGCTCTCTTTGAGGTGCCAGGGTACCAGCAGGTCCTGGGAGCAGCCCAGATGGAATCCAAAAGACAACACAATCAGGGTGAGTGTTCAACATGTTTTTCTGTGAGCAGGATTGTGTCATAGGGGAAGATCATTGCAGTTTGTCTTTCAACTTCTTCTGCAGTGAACTCTCTCCCGATATTCAACCGATTTCAACCCCCACATGGGTAGAGAAAGTGAGACATGGAAGGGTATAATTGAGAGGAATGGTCCCCTGACCTGATGGTGTTATGTTACTTGACTTTTGTGTTAATGTTGTCTATAACGAACACCATGTTGAAGCATAAGGGTGTTGTTCATACATGCAATTTGCAGTTTGGGACCAGGACACCCTAGGTCACAGTTTGACAGTCAACTTTATTGTCATATAATTGGGTGATGCTGTCAAGCAATCAGTAATGAGTGAATAGCTGGTTTTGGATCAGCTCGAGAATGGGGTGGATGCTAGACATACCTGGCAAACAAGATCAGAGGTGGAAATGTCTTTCAGAAGAGAGTTTCAATTCCCAGCAGTGGAAAAGCTTTGAATGTGTTCCCACCAAAGTAGGGGACCGTTCGCGTTGGTGAATAGGCTGATCGGAGCCTTGTCTTAATGATTTAACATAGATGGAGAGAGTGAGAAGTTGATTGATTCTATTGCTTGTCACGCAGTTTGTTGTTGTTGTTACAATTTTTTTGTGTACTTTCTTACTTTTGTAGTACATTTTTCACAAGTTACTTTCTACTTGTACTTGAGTAAATTTGAGGTGAAAAAAACTACTTTTTACTGAATGAGTAAAAAGTACTCGTTATATTAACTTGGCCTTTAGCGACACCCTTTGGGAACTGTCGGCACATATGTTGGCGTCATATCTCTCGCTCTCTCTCTCGATCTATCTCTCTCTCTGTCTCTTTCTCTCTCGCTCTCTCTCTTAGTTTCTCTTCTCTCTCTAATATCTCTCCTTCCAGGAGGATAAGAAAAGTGGGGTGATTTCATTTGAATCACATTACATTTTGAAATGAGATTTTTTTTTTACTGAAAGTTACTCAGTACTTTCGCTACTTAAGTAACTTTTTTGTGGAGTACTTTTTTACTTTTACTTGAGTAACTATTTGGATGACTACTTTTGACTTTTACTTGAGTAATATTTTGCTGAGGTAACAATACTTTTACTTAAGTAATTTTTATGGCTACTCTGCCCATATCTGGCCTAGTGGCAGGTGGTGGGGGTAGAGCATTGGCCAAAGATTTGCCATTTTGTGGTGCAAAAACAGCCTCATCTACACATGTCAGACAATGCTCCTTAAAATAATCTCCATATTGTGTGTTGATCATTTTGCCTGTGCTATCCCGTAATTTAATCAAAACATAAACAAAAAAAAAAGTGGAGCCTCAAATGTGGTCCCCGTTCATACCTGGGAGTTGAAGGCTGTGCGGTTGGTGTGCACAGAAAGTTTAGCATTGTCAGCTGCCTGCAAGCCGTCAGGAGGAGAGCTGGCCGCAGGAGAAACACTTCCTTTCGGAATTTCCGACCAATTCTGGGGTTCGCTGGAGACCCCGGAGTGATCGTCCTTGAGGTATTTGGACCTCTGCCGGTTGAACTCCTGTTCCATCGCCCACACGGAGATCAGAGCTCGACCTCCAGGTCTCAGTAGTCTCACAAGCTCCTGGACGGCAGCCAGGCGTCTCTCCTACACACACAGACACATTTTATTGTTGGTGTTGTATACTTAAGAATATATACATTATGTATTGTCTAAGAATGTATGTCGGTGTATAACTAGTTGAGAATTGTATAGCAATTTTTATTTTCGTGAGATGGATGTAATGCATAGCAAACGTGAGTATCTGTATTAAGTATAGATGAGTTTGATGGGTAGTTTGGGTAAAAACTCTACCCCGAATATGACTTCCGGTGCCGTTACATCACTGTGTTCTCACTGTATTTAAAAATGATGGTGGCAACTTGCATTGTGCTAATCCACATTCAAGTGTTCTAGTGCGGATTTATGCCAGACAAACTCATTTTTGACAGACTTACCAATGAATGTAATCACTTATGTGACAGACAGACATAATAATGTAATTAAAATGGTGAATGGAAATGAATGGAACGGGGTCAGCTCGACACAGACCTGAGTTGACATGTGATGGATGACTGCTATAGATATGCAGGCGTCACAGCAGCGGGAGCGCATGGGGACGCTCAGAGCGTCAGAAACAAACACCTGGAAGTCTCTCTCAGCACAGATATGGACCAGGGCCTGGCTACGGTCACATCCAACCTGGATAGGAGTGCAACGTTAAATAACGGACATTAGCAATGTAAGTCTAATATCAGTATGAAAAAATGGTTTAAAGGAAATATGGTAGATGAAGGTGAATCAGGGCTCTGAACAGACATTTCTTCCTAATCGGTTTGTTCCGAACAGAAACGGAATTATAACGTTTCTGGTTATGAGTTCCACCAATAAATCGACGTTCCCAAACCGGTTAGAACAAAAAAGGATTGTTCCCGGAACGGTTAATTTAGTTGCTGTTTGGGCACATATGGGA
>OMKY01209675.1:0-17439 GCA_900302395.1 Bregmaceros cantori | reverse complement strand
GGAGAGAGAGAGAGGGGGGGGGAGAAAGGCAGGGAGACAGAGAGAAAGGGGGGGAGACAGACAGGGAGAGAGAGAGACAGGCAGGGAGACAGAGAGAAAGGGGGGGAGACAGGCAGGGAGAGAGAGACAGGCAGGGAGAAAGAGAGAGTTAGAAAGAGAGCGAAAGAGAGACGTATTTCCAATGCTCCTTGGTGTTGTAATGATTTGTGAGCGTCTGTTTCCATCAGAGGTGAACGCAGTCCGCTCACCGCAGATCGATGAATGCACGTCACCTCAGACTGTTTTTTTTTTTTATTATTATTTTCCAGTGTGTTTGGAGACACATGACATAACAATAAATAAAACTGGTTGGCGCCAATTCCATGGATGGCGGCAAGTTCCCCTTCGTAGCCCCCCCGAGGGGTCCATCGAGGTTGGGCTGTGAGGCGGTTATTATTTCACTCTCAGTTAAACTAGCAAGACAACCAGACACATTGCCATGTATAAAAAGCTGCACTGAGGGTGCATATCGTCAGAGATACATTTGTGAAAAAACAGCTTGAGTACGACTGCAAACTACTGAACCAAATAACTACTGGAGTAGAATTAAATGTACAGGCTCAAAATACAAAGTAAAGTATTTTGGAAAGTAAAACGTACAGGCTCTAAAATGTACTCAAAAGTATTTTTAAAAGTATAAAGTACAAAGTAAAATAATGAAATTGTATATAAAATTTACTTTTTCAATGTCAGTTTTACAATGTTTGAGTAAATTGTCATAAACCTAGGCTTACTTACTTCACTTAAGGTTCATAAATCCCACTGCGGAATATTGAAATGAACATCTCTTGACATTACTGCCCCCTACTGGCTCATTCATACTATATATATATATATACTATATCCCTACCACCTACCATTGGTACGCAAAAAAATGTAACAAACCTGTTTTGGGAAAAGTAAGGAGTACCAGTGGGGAATATTCAGGGCCTTCTACGCCTTCAGAGAAGGCATAGAACAAATCTGGACAAAAAAAAAGTTATTATACTTAAATAGGTATAATTATAATTCATTAGGTATTTAAGTATGTGTCCCATTTAATTGGATACATCATAATACATTGATACATTGTGGATACTAATACATAATACATTAATACAGTGGATAACATTAATACAATGTTCTAGAATTGGTTTATTGTCAAGTTTACAATGAAAGGGTTAATATACTCTGAAACATGTTATCCACTCAGGATCGTCATTCTCCATTCATTGTAATGGGAGGACTTCAGCTCTCTCGACACTGTCCTGGGCCACTTGACACATATGCTTTTTTGGCTTGGAGAGTGATGGGGAAATTGACCAATCACGTTTGATTATTAAGTAGGCAGTGGTTTCACACCGCTTCTCAGAGATGGGTTAAATGCGTAGGATGAATCTGAGCTATGTATATGTGACTCAATAAAGTGTCATAACTTAATATATCCATATACATGGAGGACTACTTCTGTCTTTCTGTCTATGTGAGTCACTAGATATTTTTATTCACCATAGATTATTCATGTGCTTAAAAAGTCTTCTATGTCACCCCAACCACCACATATCTTTGTTCCCTGTGCAGAGATGGCAAAAGTACCAAAATGTCTTACTTAATTAAGAGTAAAATACATTTGTGAAAAAACAACTTGACCACGACTACAAAGTACTGATCCAAATATCTACTCGAGTAGAGTTAAAAGTACAGGCCCAGAAACATACGCAAAAGTATTTTTGAAATTAGTGGTAAATACCATCGGTGCGCAAAAAAAGTAACATGACTGCTATGGGAAAAGTAAGGAGTAGAAGTACAGATATAGATATTGTACTCAGTACAAGTAAAACATCATCAGAGACTAATGTACTTTTAAAAGTACAGATAATTGAAAAAAATACTTAAGTAGAGTACTATTTGTACTGCGTTAATTGCCATCTCTGTCCTTGTGATTCTTCATGTATTTAAACATTCTTCCAAGTCGCCCGACCCTCTAGATATATTTATTCCCTGTGGATTCTTAAACAGTCTTCTAAGGTCATGGTGTTTGGCTCCCCCACTGGTCGTGCACAGAAATAGCCATGCCATCTTTGTATTGTCAACCCTTAGGCACAAGATGACTAAAGTGAAGTGTGGTGCATTACCAGATGTATTGTGCTTTGAAAGGATCCAAGTTAGCAAATGCCAGTGTCTTCCTGGGATCATATAAAATACATACACACATCTAATAAGACCTTTAAAAATAAAATGTACCCAAAAACTGAACTTTTTTTTTTTTATGTTTTTTTTTCCAGCCCATTCAGGCTGTTTTTTTCCCAAGCTTTATTTATTAGGGTAAGTGGAAAAAGGTGAAGATGGGGGTATCCCACCACCAAAATACGTCGGTGGTGGGATTCGAACGACCGACTCACCGCGCCATTAAGGCATATGCGTGCTTTCCAGTGCACTGCCTAACCGACTGAGCTACTGGGCAGCACAAAAAATTGAACTTTTAATGCGACCACAATCCTCTACCATGATAATAGCCTGGCGAGCCAGAACCAACAAATCGTCCATGCATCGCATGCCGCTAGATGGTACATTGGATCTGGGCAAATCAGGCAGACAATTCAATCAAATTATTTTAATTGAGACGTGGGCGGAGTTTGGCATGGGCAATGCGTGACGTGGGGCGAGTTTGTGATGGGCGACACAATATGTGGGTGAAGCTTGGTTGTCACGCCTCCACGCCGCTTGTCCCATCTACACCTGCGCTGTGATTGGATAACACGATTTTACTTGAGAATTTTTGTGTCAGGACTACGCCGTGAAGCAGGTTCTGTTTTTGGTAGCGTTGGTTTGTCTGTCCCCAGGAGAACTGAAAAGGTTGTGCACGGATCTGGATGAAATTTTGTAGAGTTGTTGGAAATGACACACGGAAGAATCGATTAAATTAGTAGCCAATAAGTAACACAATCATACTTAATCACCAACTTACCGATAGATTGCTTGGCGCTTACCGCGGTCACGTGACCTGACTGAGGCCGCTGGGAAATGTAGTTGGCTTGTGCAGAGCATGTTCGCCGGTGGCGTCAATCGCGTTACTCTAGGAGCACTCCCATTGATAATGGGTTGTCACACATACTGCTAGCACTAAAAGTACACAGTAAATTTTGCAGTGTTAAATCAACACTTAAAAAGAGTTAAATTCAACACTGTGGCTGAGTGTATTTGGTTGTGGAACGGCAACTGGTGTGAAATGAAAACATTTTACAAAACATAAATAACACATGGAACAATTCCAAATAATAACTCACAATTAAACATTTGGAAAATAAATATAAAATAATAAACTATCACGGCCCTATTTAACACTGCCCCCCCCCAAAAAAAAACGTAACGTTGGAAAATTAGGGGGCAAACGAGGAGGCGCACGGAAGGTGTGGGATTTAAAACCGATCACTGCCTCCGCTCCGTGTGAGGAAATTTGACCGCAAATTTCTGACTTCTCTACAACAGTAGCTGGTGGCGAAACAAAGAAAAAATATTGCGTCAGAGGAAAACCGACTGGGCGCGTTAACACGCACTCGCGTTGTCGCCCAGCCGTATAGGACGCGCCATGCTGCAGTGCATTGCCCTGCGCAAACTCTGCGCTGGGCGTCACAAAGACACACATTGATGCGCGCCGCATAGACCGTCGCGCCGCAACACGAACTTCATTGTCCTTCTAATCACCACAACTTGATAAAACACATTTTATAAAACGCCACTGTAGGATAGAAATGTATTATTTAATAACAAAATATGTTTTAACAAAATCAACGCCGTTTTAATTTACAGTGAAAAGGATGCCCTTTTCACATTGGTCCTCATGGTTGAATTAACTCTTTCCATAGTGTTTAACCCCTATTACACGGCGAGTCGGCAGCGCTACTGCGACCAAAGCCTTGGGGTTCGAGCCGAACCTTGGTCCGAGCCAAGGGTCGGGTGCCACATGAGTTACGATGCAATGAAAATGGCGTTTTTAAAGTTTGAGAGAGAACGAGGTGGTTGGGCACTGGGCAATTGACACAGCGCCTTGTAACTCTGCAAATTAACACCAACACTAGTAAATATTCAACTCCCTCCATTGTTGTAATAACTCTGAAAGAGTCAATGAACTTTGACACTGCATATTTAACACTGCAAAATGTATGTGTACTATTTGTTTTGTACCATTGTGGCGCAGATTTGTAATCTCTGATTGCTTCTAGTTTTTTTTGGGTTTTGTTTTGTTTTTTTTTGTTTCAAGTATCGGACTTGCTCATTACAGACATCAGTGAGGGCAGTTTTCATTGCAGTGCCACACCACCACGCCGTGTTCCCCAGGCAGTTCACAGCCAGGACCCATTCTAATGTGTGCATACTTTTTTTCCTCCTAATCAAACTCTTCCCATTTGTTTCACAGTCAATTAGTTTGTTCTTTGTGAGCGGTTTTAATTATCTGCTAGGCCTACAACGACGCTGACGACTGCTTTTCTGTTTCCTCCCCTCTCCTTACTACTCTTTCTTCCATCTCCTTCTTTCACCTCCCCCCTGCCTAACTTTGAACCCCGCCCACCTCCATCCCTTCTCTACCTGGACTCCACCCACCCAGGTCACATCCAGTCGGGTGGCTCAGCAGCAGCAGCAGCAGCAACAGCAACAAAGTGGGGCGGGTCCAGGTGAGGAAATGTGTGTTTGTGTGTCTTGTGTGTGTATATTTGTGTGTGTGTGTGTGTGTGTGTGTGTGTTTGTGCATGTGCGCGTGGTAATATATTATACTCCCTGCGTAAGTCAAAGGAAGAAGGGTTGAAAACCATATTTGATTCTGGTAGCACTTCATAATAAGTAGTAGTAGTTGAACATTATATCTCAATTATTTTGCATTACTTAATCATTAACTAATGACTCCTACAATTATTGTTAAGCATTAGTTAAGCCAGTTTGTTATTCTAACCTTAGTTAACCCTTAGTTAAGCATTATTACTCATTACTTAATCATTAACTATTGACTCCTACAATTACTACTTGTTAAGCATTAGTTAAGCCCATTCATTATTCTAACCTTAGTTAACCTTTAGTTAAGCAATACCAAACTTCTTTTTTCAATGTTTTTTTCCCAGCCTGTTTTTTCCAAGCTTTATTTATTAGGGTTAGTGGAAACAGGTGAAGATGGGGGGGCAGACATGCGGGAAATACGTCTGTAGCAAGATTCGAACCACCGGCTCACCGTGCCATTGAGACATGCTTTACAGCGCTCTGACTAACCAACTGAGCTACTGGCCAGCATACATATTTGAACTTCTTTAGTGCCAAAGATGTCTATTTATTTATTAATTTATTTCGTATAGCATGGCACAGTGCTGAAGACGTGTTATCACGTCTCTGGCTTTTATTGCCGACTTTGGCCGTGTCCGAAATCGCTCTCTAACCCCTAGCCCCTAGATAGGGCACTGACTATATAGTCCACTCAATCTCAGCGACGAGATTTCGGACACTAGAATCGGCACTGTTAACTTACGTCACCGCTGTCGCATAGTGACGTCATTGCCTGTCGGCATTGGCCGTAGCATTCGCATGCTTTTTTTAATAACAAATGTGTACTTTATCACAGAAAATCAATTGTACTCACATTTATAATTATTTTCCGCCGTCGGTTGCTGCTGTGTCGTGTCGCCGTCCTCCATTGTTTTTGTTTTGGAGTGCGCGCGTCGCCTTCTTCTACGTTTTAATTATTGTAATGCGTCTCGCAATGCATTATGGGTTATATTTCTCCGTCTAGGGTACATCCGATGCTCACTACATTTTGCGGTGCATTGTGGGATACTTTCAGTGCCCTATATGGGGCACATGGAGAATTCGGACACCCCTACAAAATGGCGTGCACCCCATATAGTGCCCTATATGGGGGATAGGGAGCGATTTCGGACACAGCCATACATTTTAGAAAATCCATGCTTTTGTCTGCCAGGTAGCGGCATACGTCACCTCTCGGGCCGCATGAGGCGGCGTACAGTATATCGATGACCTAGCTGGCAAAATCAGCACCGCACCCGCATTTAATCAGCATTTTTAGTGATGCCCACATATCTGGAGACTATTACTAAATAATGGAAACAGGTAGAAACAAAAATTTTTTTTTCTAAGGAAAGTCTGAAGTTTCCTTTGCTGTGTGTTTTGTTGGCAAGGACATAGAACTTTATTCTATATGGCTCTTGAAAAAACACTCACATGTTGAATAAACCCTCACACTGACTGAATGACGTGCTGAATTTGAGAATGGCTGGCACTCAATGAGTTAATCTTTTTCACATTTTATTCAAATTGTGTTGAGTCCTTTGTCAACATGGATAAAAGAGAACACAAATTCAGTCCAAAGGTGCATTTGAATCTTTTTAGCTGGCTTCTGCATTACTGGAAGGGGGGGCGTCAAGGATATCTCTATTTTGACTGATATTACAGTTGGATAAATATAAAATGCATAAGGATAAACATGAATGACAAATTAACACTATAAAAATGAACACAAGCAATGCTGATGCTGAATGTCCACCAAATATTACTTCTAGGGAAATCTATGTTTGGGGAATCATTACAATTTTCTAGTTCTATTTTTTTTTTTGTTATTTATTTATTTATTTATTTAGACGTCTTTGGCAGTAGTAGGGTGGATTCTCTATGCTGGGTCACTGCATAATGTGGGACACATAAGCTCCAGTGGCTTTGGCTCCTCCTTAAACTAATGCATGTCAGTGAAACTAAAGTAAAAGCAAACTATTGTAATGTGTCTAACATTGCTGTAACTGTTCAACACTACATTTCACTGTTCCACCTCATGCAACTGACTGTGCCACACATGCCACAGAAGCTGCAAAAAAGAGCATACGTTAGGGCAATCCACTCAATGTGTTTTCTGTCGGTGGTCTGTGTCAGAAGTCTGCGGCCCTGAGAGTTAAACATGCATCAGCACTAATCTTTGGAATAGTGCTGATCTGTACTCAAATATAGTTATGAAACAATATATGCCACGGCAGCACTGGCACTAGCGTCATAAAAGGTTTTTCGGTGCAAACAATGAAGACATTTATAGTTTTGTATTTGAGGGTGAGCTGTGAACTTGAGCTAGATTGCAGACACCTTAAAGGAGAACACTATAGGAAAACCCATGCTGGAGCACAAATATATCCATATGGCCGTAAACCGTGCAGTCTGTATAGACGGGTTTACGTGCGGAACACTGGTGGGAGTCATTTTGCCTCGCCGTTCTTAAGGTCACTTCCGGTGCCTTGTTGTTGCCTATGCCAACGCTGGTACTGGGCCGAGGTCCGAGCACACAAAACACACAAAACGCACACCAGTTCAAAATCTGACCACTAGGTGTCAGTTGGTGACCAGTTACACATCACCCCACTCATGCCATTCATAATTTTGTATAAATATTGATGAAATACAGTCAAAATCCGACTTAAAGTTACTCATCGAGTGGTCACATGTTCTTCTGGACCAATAGGCTGGCTGCTTCTACTAGTTATTCCAAAAGGAATGAGACAATGGAACGAGTTGCACTGATTATTAAATCATGCGTTTGTGGGTCACAGATCCGCACGTGTGTGTGCTCTTCCTCACATTTGGGTGAGGAAGAGCACACCGCAAGTTACCATCCATTTTAAAATAACCCTGTAGGTGTGTGCTCCCACTGATTAGACATGTTGTAATTGCCAAATACACGACAAGTAAATGACACCGAAAGTGACGTTCAGACACCGGAAGTACCCCCCGAACTCGTCTATTTGTTTCGGTATGTGAAAAAACAAACAAAAAACAAAAAGCAATGTGCTGACTCTGTGGCACCGTCGGTAATACGCCTGCATCCATCACGTGTATGGTGCCTGTGACTTGGTTCACAGGCACCTGGCAGCGTTGCGAATTCTCCTCCCATTGCCGACATTTCTGCAAGGTCTTCCGCCCGATCTATTTCGTCCCATTCCACACTAACCCTTATTGATGAAATGGGAAAATGATTAAAATGAAAAAACAGCAGAGAAGAGAGACGCCGTGCAACTGATTTCATATCATTTCAGAACCTTGGACAGCTGCCGACGTCGGCTAACAGTTCAAAGAGCTCTCCAAAGTCCTGAACGTGAATTAAGACGCGTTGCGCTTTGGCTATAGCCTGGCAAGCCATAACCAACGAATCGTCCACGCATCGCACGCAGACGTTGGGATGACCAATCGATTATTCGAATTATTGGCTACAGATTTGGAAAAGTACAGAGTTTCCATTCCCAGTATCATGGCCATTGTCTTGGATACTGAACACTGTCAAAATAACGAGGAAGGTTTGGTGAAAACGCAATATGTTATAGACGAGTTTACCCGCATAACACTCGTGGGACTCATTTTGTCCCGCCGTTGTTAAGGTCACTTCCGGTGCCTTATTGTTGCCTATGCTGACTCTGGTACTGGACCAAAGTCCGAGCACACAAAACACACAAAACACACGGCAGTTCAAAATCCGACCACTAGATGTCACTCTGTGACCAGTTACACATCACACCACTCGCTTCGTTCATAATTTTGCATAAATATTGATGAAATACAGTCAAAATCCGACTTAAAGTTACTCAACGAGTGGTCACATGTTCTTCTGGACCAATAGGTCTACTAGTTATTCCAAAAGGAATGAGAAAATGGAACGGGTTGAACTGATTATTAAATCATGCGTTTGTGGGTCACAGATCCGCACGAGAGCATTTGGGTGAGGAAGCGCAAACCGGAAGTTACCACCATCCTTTTAAAATAACAGGTAGATGTGTATTCCCACCGAATAGACATGTTGTAAAATAGTCCAAAACACATCTAAACAAATGGCACTGGTGACGTTCAGAGACCGGAAGTACCCCCCGAACTCATCTATACAATAAAAATAACGGGGAAGGTTGAAAACGCAATATGTTATAAGTTAGCACGGAACAGTAGGCTTTTGGAAATGTTAACAAGTGGATATAGCGAGAAGGGAAAAGGTTGCAATATTGAAATAGCAATTAATAACAAAAAATAATGAATGCTTCAGCAGCTCATTTTAATTTAACAATTAACCGATTAGTCGATTTATCGTCACGAAAAATGGCCAATTCATTGATGATGGAAATAATCGTCAGTTGCAACTGACTCAGAGATCTGGTCACATGTTCTTCTGGACCAATGGAATGGTTGCATCCCTACGCGCTGACTTCTGTTTTTGCCCGTGGATGTTAAACATTTACAAACATTTGCTAATATTTTGTTCATAATTAGTGCCATATTTAGTGTCATAAAGTGTTATAAATGATTTATGAGCATGATTAAGGGACTGTAATTATAAAGTGGTACCAAATCTGAACCAAATCTGGAATCAAGGTTTCAGAGATTAAAAAAAAATGATTTTATTTGTAAGCAAAACCGTGCAGTTCTAGTTAAGGTCGTTCATTTCAGTGGATCGACAGAAGGAAGTCTGAGTCTGTCTGCTGACAGACAGATTCATGCCTTCAGCATATCAGAGAGAGGAACACGAGCCCCTCTATCTTTAGATCATAAGATCATCCAGTCTGTTTTGTGTGAATACCTCAAAGAGGGAAGACCACCGCATTGAACGGCAGCGTGAAGATTCAGTGCAGAAATCGTTGTGTGTGTGTGTCTGGGTTCAATTGGGTGTGTGTGTGCATGTGTTTTTCCGCGTCTGGTTGTGACTGTGTGTGTGTTCATGTATGTGTTTGTGCATGCACGTGTGTCCGGGTGTGACCGTGTGTGTGTGTGTGTGTGTGTGTGTGCGTGTGTAAGTGCATTTGTGTCCGGTGGACACACGTGTGTGTGTGGGTGGGTATGTGTGTGTGCGTGTGTCGGTGTGCAGGCAGGCACATGTCTTGGTGCATGTGAGTGAATGTGGGCATCAAAAGATAGTGAAATACTCTGGCCAGGAAATCGTTGCTATATCTCCACAGACTGAGCGACTGTGGCGCTTTCGTCCAAGTTGATTCTACATTATTTAAGTGAAATTTAAAACACAATGAGCTTAAACAACTATGTATCTATTTATGTATAATTATATTATATTAGTAAACTGTTTTGTTCAGAAACCATTTTTTAGATTTTAGGGGTCGAACAACCACCGCAAGGTGGGGGAAGAATGGACTACGGGAAACCTCCAATTTGCTCTTGCGATGTGTTTATTCAGGACCAATATCAGCAAAGAGGCAGGATAGCCCCTGGGCTCCTGTTAATATACATGTCACCCAGGACCTGCTGGTAGGTGATGTCACAATGAACATTCACCAGGCCAGCCCACAATGACGGACATTGCGGCCCATATTACATCAGCCTAATACACATGGTCCTATCTGTATGATGGCTCGATAATATAGTATGTAGGGTCACTACACACTTCCTTTCAGAGCCGAAATACAGGACCACAATGGCAATCATGGAAATAAAATGACATTTCAAAACTTCATTTCAAACACCACAATGTACAATAATCATGCCAGGTATGGTTTAATTCTCTGTGAGCGATGCAGGCAAATTTTCGCAAAGGAGGAATTTTCTGCGTGGAAAACCGATACATGTGGAAAGTCAACTAATGTGTGAGAATTATAACCCCTACTGTGGGTGAAGCACTCGGGGCCCCCCAGAATTCTCTGCGCGCAGTGGCTATGCCGCACTGTCCGTCGCAGGTCCGTGTTTTGACACGCCGGTTGTCCTCGTATCGGTTAAATGTCCTTATATGACTCTCTCACGGCACCGTGACAATGGAGCGGTGCGCATGCCTTGCGCGTAAGGTGGTCATGGCACGCATCTCGTCCATGATGCACAAGAAAGAAAACATTTTAAATAAAATAACAACACACTGCCACTAATGGACTTGCTTACTCACCCCTAATGGGGTCCCGACACACCGTGTGCCGGTGGCTGACTGCGCACGAGAGTCCCCTTTGCCCATGAAAGAGGAGAAGAAATACATAATCACTCCTGAAAATGCCGGTAAGATGCCCTCCACCCTTCTATAGACGGGTTTACGTGCGAAACACTGGTGGGAGTCATTTTGTCCCGTCGTTCTGCAGGTCGCTTCCGGTGCCTTATTGTTGCCTATGTCAATGCTGGTACTGCACCGAGGTCCGAGCACACAAAACGCACGCCAGTTCAAAATCTGACCACTAGATGTCGGTCTGTGACCAGTTACACATCACCACTCGCTCCGTTCATAATTTTGTATAAATATTGATGAAATACAGTCAAAATCCGACTTAAAGTTACTCACCGAGTGGTCACATGTTCTTCTGGACCAATAGGCTGGCTGCTTCTACTAGTTATTCCAAAAGGAATGAGAAAATGGAACGAGTTGCACTGATTATTAAATCATGGGGGTTTGTGGGTCACAGATCCGCATAAGAGCATTTGGGTGTGGAATAGCACACCGCAAGTTACCATCATCCTTTTAAAATAACAGGTAGATGTGTGTTCCCACCAAAAAGACATGTTGTAAAATAGTCCAAAACACCTTTAAACAAATGGCACCGGGTGTGACGTTCAGAGACCGGAAATACCCCCCAGTGCCAACACACGCACCCTGTCGGGAACCGAGGCGAGTTTCAACCACCCCCATGACGGAAAAAAAATGTCTAATCTGACTCACATCGTCTTCTTGTTATCCACCCCGCTGTGTTCTAACAGCGGAGGCTCGCTTCTCAAGGTTCCCTGAAGAAATGGTTAGTCTCTGTCATAGAGATGATGACTGGGTGGCTGTAACGACTTACGATAGGGTGGATTGCCCTAATCTGGTTCCCTTTTTGCAGCTTCCTAATGTTGGACAGTCAGTTGCATAAGATGGGAAAGTGACGTGTAGTTTTGAACAGTTGAACTTAAGCTAACTTAAGTTCAACATTACCATAGTTTGCTTTTACCATAGTTTCACTGACATTCATTAGTTTAGGGAGGAACCAGAGCCACTGGAGCTTAGCTGTCACATATTAGGCAGTGGCCCACCTTAGGGCAATCCACCCTACTGTATTATCATTTGATGCAAACTGTGGTTCCTACACATCTTTGTTGCTCTAAATGCAGGGCTTTGTAAAACGTTCCGAACGGTTCAGGCAGGTCTATATTTCGTTCTCGTAACTGTTCCACCACCAAGATATTGGTCCTGAACTGGTTCGGAACGCAAACACTTCGTTCATTCTTAAAGTTCCTTATATTGTGCAATGTTAAGTGTAGATATAGTTTTTATACAAAATATATTTGGTGGACTTTCAAACTCCGAAGCAGCTGTATTAAGGCCATTACATTCTGTCACGGGTCAATATTTAATATAAATTTGAGCCCAGAGAAAGAGACAAAACAGAGGGTTGAAAACCCTTTTATTTTCAACAAAAGACGGTATCAATATTGTTATGAATAGGCCCTTCAGGGGGCGAGTGAATTTCAATACAAAGTAAATATATTTAAGACTCGTCCATGCGGTCGTCGTCACTGGCTACTCATCTCAAGTTCACCGGGGCCAGATCGGGAGCACATGAAGGCTCCAGGGGGTCGCGCTGTTCACGGGAGAGAACGGGACCGAATGAGCACAAACGGCAAGCGAGGAATAGATATTCAATACGATCTCGTCGAACTATTGAGCGTGACATGCTCAGTCAGGTTGAGAAATCTTTTTTCGTTTCCGTTTCCGCTCCTTGCAAAATTCCGCTCATTTTCGGTTTTCAGTTTTCGTTCCTTGAACCGGTTTGGAGCCCTGTCTAAATGTTTTTAATGAATAAACCTCCTCAGGAATCTACTACTCTAGTTCGGTATCAATATTCTTATGAATAGGCCCTTCAGGGGCCGAGTGAAGTTTAATGCGGTCGTCGTCTGCGTGGCTACTCATCTCAAGTTCACCATTCACCGGGGCCAGATCGGGTGCAGATGGAGGCTCCAGGGGGTTGCGCAGTACACAGGAGAGAACGGGACCGGATGAGCACAAACGCCAAGCGAGGAACAGATATATCGACATGATCTGACATGATGACATGATCGCTGATGGGATCCAGCTGGCGGCGATGGAGGCTCCGTGGACGATGTAGGCGCCAGTGGCGATGATGGGCGGTCCGCAGACGAAGAGCGCCGTTCCTCCAGCTGTCCCCGCTGACTCGTAACACATTTGCTTCCTCGTCTGTCCACAAAATAGAGCCCCAGATTCATGGGGCTTGATGACTGACAGTGAAAGTGGAAGGAAATAGTCTACCAGATATAGGATATGTTAAAATAAATAGAGAATGTATTTTTAAAAAAAAAATTAACCGGTTTTGTGGATTTCATAATGTTCCGTTTCTGTTCCGGAACAGTTGAAGAAAACTTTTTTCGTTTCCACTCCTTGCAAAATTCCGTAAAATTCCGCTCGTTTTCGGTTTCCGGTTTCCGTTCCTTGAACCGATTCGGAGCCCTCTCTAAATGTTTTTAATGAACAAATCTCCTCAGGAATCTACTACTCTAGTTCGACGCTGCCCAGCCAGCGAGTCAGCTCCCCGCTGTCTACAGGGGGAGGATCAGGCGGTGGCGGTGGAGGCGGCGGAGGGCTGTCGGGGTCCCCCAGTAAGCTGCAGCGTCTGGGCTCTGCGTCGGACACTCCCAGTTACGCCACCACTCAGCGTCTGGCCAACTCCTCCTCTCCAAGCAAACAGAGCCCGGTCAGTCGGCTGGCCAAGTCATACAGGTATACTTCATTCCTATGGTCTCTCTCCCTCGCTCCCTCTCTGTCTCCCTCTCGGTTTCCCTCTCTATGGCTGTGTCCGATATTGCTCCCTTTCCCCCAGGGCTTGAAAACGATTTTTAAAACGTTCCGTTCCGAACGGTTCAGACAGGCCTATGTTTAACGTTTTCATTCTCAGAACCGTTCCGCCACCAAAAGATCGGTCCCGAACCGGTTCGGAACACAAACATTTTGTTCGTTCTTAAAGTTCCTTATTTAGTGCAATGTTCAGTTTAGATATAATTTACAAAATATATTTGGTGGACTTCAAACTTCATTGTAACTGTATTAACCTGAAAACCGGGTTTAAAACGCCATTACGTTCACTTCCTTGTCTGTCCACAAGATGGAGCCCCAGATGTTTGGCGACTGACAGTGAAAGTGGATGAAAGGAAAGTAATATATAGAGAACAGAAAAAAACTTTTTTAACCGGTTTTGTGGATTCCATAATGTTCCGTTTCTGTTCCGGAACAGTTAAAGAATTCTTTTTTCGTTTCTGTTTCCGCTCCTCATAAAATTCTGTAAAATTCTGTTTGTTTTCGGTTTTCGTTTCCGTTCCTTGAACCGGTTCGGAGCCCTGCTATGCCCTATCTAGTGCACTATATTGGGCCCACGCCATGTTGTCCATGTACCCTATATAGTGCACTGAAAGTATTCCACAATGCGAAAAGTAGTAAGAATCGATGTACCCTAGACCAAGCAATATAAACCATAATGCACTGCGAGACGTTTTAAAAATTAGCTAAACTACAAAAACATGGCACGGCGCCAGAAAATAGTGGAAACGGACGCTTTCTACCGCTTCCGTGGGTAGTTTCATCCGTGATTTTGTCCTTAGATTAGTCGCTTAGCAATCCGTTGAGCTACAGACACAACAGACACAATACATGTGTGGAGGCAGTAGAGTCACACGCATTTTGCATGCTCTAACTGTCGCGACTCAGCACCGCCCTCTACCGGATTATTTAGGTACATCCCATAACGGGGCCTTTATTGTTGCCTATGCCAACTCTGGTACTGGAGCGAAGTCCGAGCAGACAGAACACACAAAACACCAGTTCACTGACCACTAGGTGTCGCTTTGTGACCAGTTACACATCCCACCACTCGCTCCGTTCATAATTTTGTATAAATATTGATGAAATACAGTCAAAATCCGACTTAAGGTTACTCCCAGAGTGGTCACATGTTCTTCTGGACCAATAGGCTGGCTGCTTCTTCTGGTTATTCCAAAAGGAATGAGAAAATGGAACGAGTTGCACTGATTCTTAAATCATTGTTTGTGGGTCACAGATCCGCATGAGAGTATTTGGGTGTTGAATAGCACACCGCAAGTTACCACCATCCGTTTTAAATAACACGGTAGGTGTGTGTTCCTACCGAATAGACATGTTGAAAAATAGCCAAAAACACAGCCAACTAAATGACACCGGACGTGACGTTCAGACACCGGAAGTACCCCCCGAACTCATCTATATAGGGAGTAGGGAGTAGGGGTCAGGGAGCAATTTCGGACACAGCCTCTCTCTGTCCGTGGTCCTAAAATGTTCACACAGTCATAGCGCTCTGTTCGCTGTCCATGGTCCTGAAATGGCTGCCATGAATTCAAAACCTCCTTTGCGTTGATGTGTCTACTTGTTTTAAAGAGTATTTCGATAGCTGTTTTAAAAACTAATCTCCTAACTGTTTTTGTGTATGTATATTTTGCGGCATATTCAGACCATTTTCTGCTTTATTGAGGATTAGCTGGAATGGGGTGAGGAAGGAGGAGGAGACATACACGTTGGTTTAAAGAGTCATCTCCCAGTTGTTTTAATGATCCATATCAGTTATTTTAACGAGTCATCTCAGTTGTTTTAACGAGTCATTTCAGTTGTTTTAATGATCCATCTCAGTTGTTTTAACGAGCCATCTCAGTCGTTTTAATGATCCATCTCAGTTATTTTAACGAGTCATTTTAACGAGTCATCTCAGTTGTTTTAATGATCCATCTGTTATTTTAACAAGTCATCTCAGTTATTTTAACAAGTCATTTCAGTTGTTTTAATGATCCATCTCAGTTGTTTTAAAGAGTCATCTCAGTTCCCTAGTGAAAAATCCATCTTGAGCTGGTATCTGGTTTAAGATGGTCTTAGCTAGTCTTGGCTGGTCTTAGCTGGTTGACCAGCTAGGACCAGCTTAAACCAGCTACCAGCTAAGCTGGTCATAGCTGGATTTTTCACTAGGGGTTGTTTTAATGATCCATCTCAGTTATTTTAACAAGTCATTTTAACAAGTCATCTCAGTTATTTTAAGTCATTTCAGTTGTTTTAAAGAATAATCTCGTTAGTGATGATGGCAACTCTAACATAGTATGTTAGTATACTAGTTGCCCACCCCGGAGCTACTCGTCCCCGGGGCTCCGGGACACTGGGTGTAACACACAGTGTTGTAAATCCTGCTGTTCTTCAAACAGCACCAACGTGGCCGTGACCACGGCCGGAGGAGGTGTGTCCTCACATAGAGCTTCTCCACCCAGCTCCACTGCTGCCTCCTCATCCCCCCTACACCAGGTCAGTGTGTGTGTGTGTGTGTGTGTGTGTATATGTCTGTATGTGTATGTTTGTGTGTGTCTGTGTATATGTTTGTGTGTGTTTGTGTGTGTATATGTTTGTGTGTGTATGTTTGTGTGTGTGTGTGTGTATATGTTTGTGTGCATATGTATGTTTGTGTGTGTGTGTTTATGAGTCCCTGTGTGTGTGTATTTGTGTGAGTCCTTGTGTGAGTGTATTTGTGTGAGTCCCTGTGTGTATGTGTTTATGAGTCCCTGTGTGTGTGTGTGTGTGTTTGTGTGAGTCCCTGTGTGTGTGTGTGTGTTTATGAGTCCCTGTCTGTGTGTATTTGTGTGAGTCCCTGTGTGAATGTGTTTATGAGTCCTTCTGTGTGTGTATTTGTGTGAGTCCCTGTGTGTGTTTATGAGTCCCTGTGTGTGTGTATTTGTGTGAGTCCCTGTGTGTGTGTGTGTGTGTGTGTGTGTGTGTTTATGGGTCCCTGTGTGTGTATTTGTGTGAGTCCCTGTGTGTTTGTTTATTTGTGTGAGTCCCTGTGTGTTTGTGTGTCTGTGTGCGTGGGTGAGAGGGACCTTTTGCACATGTGTGTGTTTGAGTACTTATGTGTGCATGTGTGCATTAGTCCCTGTGTGTGTATGTGTGCATTTGTGTGAGTCCCTGTGTGTGTGTGTGTGTGTGTGTGTGTGTGTGTGTGTGTGCATGGGTGAGAGAGATCTTGTGTGTATGTGTGTAAAAGTCCCTGTGTGTGTGTGTGTGTATGTGTGTGTGTGTGTGTGCGTGTGTGTGAGTACCTGTGTGTATGAGTAGCTGTGTGTTTGTGTGTATGAGTCCCTGTGTGTATGTGTGCATGAGTCCCTGTGTGTATGTGTGTATGAGTCCCTGTGTGTTTGTGTGTATGAGTCCCTGTGTGTATGTCTGTATGAGTCCCTGTGTGTTTGTGTGTATGAGTCCCTGTGTGATTTCCCCCGGGGCATCCAGCGAACGCGACAAGCGCCGTGACTAGAACTAAGTCAAGGGCTCAGAACCTGACCCTCCCGATACATGGATCCAGTTTCTCAGCCCTCGCATCCGCCACGGCTGTTGACACCCCGGGGTATTTGCACGGGCCGACGACTGTCTGAATC
>OMKY01209673.1:0-10166 GCA_900302395.1 Bregmaceros cantori | reverse complement strand
CACAAAACTATGCGCAAACTGCGGATTTTGTCCGTTTAAAATGCGAAAAGGGCAGATGTCTTTGTCGTGTGTGTCTTTCGACTGCTGCCATGCTCGACACTCAGATAAGGAAACGGTGAGTATGAGGGACAGACAGTGGCGCCCGCATGTCGTTGTAACGCACCGAGATGAACATTAATATATAATATTTAATATTAATAAAATACTGGTTGTTTGTCACTATCAAAACATTGATCACGGTAATAAAAGTCCCGGTGTCACGGTGTACGGTAACCGATCGCGATAACCGACCGTTTGGAAATTCAGACGGTTACCTAACCGTCAAAATATTTTACCGCGGTTTACCGTCACACCGGTTACCGTGACACCCCTAGTCCGAACCGTGAGTCTCTTGATCCGTTGCACCTCTCATTATATATATATGTGTCAGCTCTGTGTACCGCAGACTGTCGCGCTACTCTCCGTTGTGTATCATTATCAGCCTGGAAGCGCAGAAACTGACAGTGTGGCCGCATTACGTGTGAAATAGCAGCGAAGCCCGCTTATCCATAAACAATATCAGCTTCCTCCATGCAAACTGGCGTCGTTAAACTTCCAGACGTGTCGGCAACTCTACATTAGATCCACACCACGACAGTAGAACTCCCGCTACAAGCGCAGGATAGAAATTGAATGCAAAACAAGAAAACCCTTGTTCTGACAAATATTTTTTAAGAGAAAGAGAAGCGCTTATCGCACACTGGCTGCAGGAAATGCAAGACTTCCTCCCATCCTAACATTAATTTAGTCCATGTAATTTTAATGAATAAATTAATGATAATTCATTAATCAACTTGTTCATTCAAAACACAGCCTCCATCTTTTTTTGTCTGCTGTGCGTGAAGACGGAAATATTTTTTTTTTTTCAACTGTCTTCATTTTCCAGCCTTGCCTATGATTTTATTAGCTGAAAAAATCTTGGTCAAATGAATGAAAAAGAAATGTGGCCATTAAGAGATTTCTGAAATAGATATTAATACTTTCATTTTCTGTAGACAGTAACATGGCATTCTGCTCCCGGACTATTCAGCAATTCTAGCGAAAGCAAACCCTTGAATCCACGGTTATAGTTGACTCATCGGTATTGATATCATATTTTCCACAGTATAGACAAGTTCGGGGGGTACTTCTGAACGTAACGCCCGGTGCCATTTCTTTCAATGTATTTTTGACTATTTTTCAACATATCTATTCGGTAGGAACACACACCTATTGTGTTACTTAAAATGGATGGTGGTAACTTGTGGTGTGCTATTCAAGGCCCAAATGCTCCCGTGCGGATCTGTGACCCACAAACGCATAACTTAATAATCAGTGAAACCCGTTCCATTTTCTCATTCCATTTGGAATTACTAGTAGAAGCAGCCAGCGTATTGGTCCAGAAGAACATGTGACCACTCGGTGAGTAACTTCACGTCAGATTTTGACTGTATTTCATCAATATTTATGTAAAATGGTAAACGAAGCAAGCGGGGTGATGGTCACGGACCGACATCTAGTGGTCGGCTTTTGAACTGGTGTGCGCTTTGCGAGTTTTTCCTCGTATCGCCGCCCTCTACCAGACTTTATATACATACATACATACATATACATACATACATACAGGCACCGGAAGTGACCAACAGAAGCGCGGGACAAAATGACCCGCCCCCCCCAGGGTTTCGTACGTAAACTTGTCTATAAGGTCCACTGGACTATAAGGTGCACTGTCAATAAATGGTCTGTTTTTTGTTTTTTTAATGTTCCAGACTATGAGAGTAAGAGAGATTATGTGAGCCTGGGAGACAATGATGAGTGAGAGAGTGAGGTGATAGCGCTAGTGAAAGAGTGAGAGTGACAGAGAGATAGAATGAGAAAGCGAGTGAGTAGGAGAGACCAGCCAGAATTGCATCAGAGCTGAATCGTTGCCAAAGATAGCTTTTGGCCGGCTGACACCATCCACTGTGAAGATGTTAAGAATATATATATATATATGTGAAACGTGAATAATAAATGCAGCGCATTCCTACTCAAATCAAGGTTCAACCAACTTAATCTAGACATTAATTTGTAGGCTTACATTGCCTCCAACTGGTATGGTCTGACAAGCAGTCACTGATTCTATTTGACAGAGCACATGAACCAACACAAATATTCTGTGACTTCAGTAAAGACATCGAAAGATTAATATAGGGGCACCAGACTATAAGGCGCACTGCAATTTTTTTAAAAGAAATTAAAGACTTAAGTGGGCCTTATAGCGTGGGAAATATGGCCGAATTAATTCAGATGAGTATTCAAAGGTGTGGGTGCTGGGAGGTGTTGAGCATCATAAGAAGGGTTGTGTTGTATACTCCAAGCAAATGTACTATTTTTATCATTTTAGTTGAGTGCATAGTTGAGTGCATAGTGCGGTTGTAATTCAAAAGTAAATTAAGACCGCCGTAGCTGAAATGGCAGTCTTTGCAGACACTTGTGGTGACTTCAACAAGTTTCCATTCATATTAGAGCTGCAACTAACGATTATATTGATCATCAATTAATCGGCCATTTCTACTGACGATTAATCGATTAATCTAGTCATTTTTATAATGAGAATATAACAATAAATAATCAGAACGATTATTTCTTGTATTTCGTGTATTGCTTGCGGCCCATTTGTACTATTTTTCAGCTTCGTTCAGAATTAGCTGGAAAAGGGGTGAAGAAGGGGGAGGAAACTTTCTGCAAATGTGTCGTTGAGGGGAGCGAACCCACGATTATTTGCACCATCACGGCACTTGTGCTTTGTAGTGCACTCACTCGTAACAGACTGAGCTACTACGGTGGACAATATGGGAAGAATTAGTAACCTGAAACGTTATTGATATTGCAAACGTTGAACAACATATATTCAACAGATTTGTGTGGAGGTCGACCAAACAAGAAAACAATGAATCGCTGTTGATTAATCGATTATCAAATTAGTTGCCGATTTATTTAATTGAATCGATTGCAGCTGTAATTCATATATTATTCATTTTATAGTGTACAGCCACAGTAATGTGATATGAATCTAGATTGACTACTCCCGAACCCGCTGCCTCCGCTCCGCTTACCACAACCTCCTCATCCCCATCACCAAGGCCAAATACCGAACCCTGGGGAACAGAGCTCTCCATCCGCAACTCCGACTCACTCACATCATTTAAAAGCCACCTAAAAACCCACCTGTTCAATATAGCCTTGGACAATTAATCTGCTTTTCCCGGTTCCTCCCATCTCTTTGTCTACAGTTTTGTTTGTTTGTTTGCTTATTTTATTTGGGTTTTTGTTCTTCTGCTTTCCTTAGTTCCTTAGCTTTTTCTTTCTTATCTGTAAAGCGTCTTTGGGTATCTAGAAAAGCGCTATATAAAACGTATGTATTATTATTAATACTATTATTATTATTATTATTATTATTATTATTATTATTATTATTATTATATTGACATGTGAGGTTACTTTTTCCTGTAGCGCGTGATATTGGCAGGCAGTGGGAAAACGTGATGTTGTGCAACCGCTATTTCAGTTCAGTTCACCACGGAGTATTCCATTTGGAGCAGCACTGCTCTGCTGGAAATGTGCGCACTACTCATGTAGCGTGTAGTGCACAGCTGTCAATAAAGCCGCGGTGCAGCGCCCCGGAAGTGTTGTGAATTCATATGTTAATCGGGAGAGGTGTTACACGCGCAGGAGTGGGGGTGAGCACTGGCGTATCAAAATTGAGTTTTAAAAACTAGGCACCACCGCCCCCATGGCCGTGTTAAGAACAGTGGAAACACGTTCCCATTTAACTGTACTAAACTTAATTGAGATGTACCGAACTGTGCCTTGAGTTTTTTTGTAGTGGAGAAGTGGCTTAACTGAAGCAGGTTAACTAGAACTTTGATTTGGTGGTGGAAGTAACCACAGTGCCGCAGGAAACTCACACAGACACAGGGAGAACATGTAAACTTCACATAGAAAGGAGCTGGCGGGCTGGGATTCGAACCCAGGACCTTCTTGATGTGAGGCAGCAGTGTTAACCACTGCACCGCCGTGCTGCCTAGGTGTTCTTTCCACTGTCTCCATCTCTCTCCTTCATTCTCTCTATAGTTTTTTTTTATATCCATTAAATCTATAAAGGTGGCTAGGAGAAGCTTTACAGTCTTCAGCGGACTTCAGTGGATGTTATTTGTATGGCGCGCACGACCCTCTCCCGCAGGTCATGTTATGAGTAGTATTTTTCAGAAGGAAGAAGAGCGATTTTTGTCCCCCGGTCCAGAAGGGTATTTTTTTTGCCTCCCGAGCCTATCAATAACTGTGTCGCCGTGTGCCTCAAGAGTGGCCGTTGCAGCGCGCGGCACAGGCTCGTAAATCAAGGAAGACCAGAGGTTAGCCGTGTGGGTCAGACGAATGAGATGGCCGTGTGTTTTATTGCCAAAGTGCTTGTCTTAACTTTCAGCCGCGCTGCAGCCATTTTACACGACACGCTACTGTCCTCAGCTCCATCCCTTTCCCGTAGCGCTCGGTCTGTCTGTCTGTCTCTGTGTCTTGTCTTTATTTTGCTGTCTCTATGTCTCCGTCTTGCGTGTCTGGCGGCACGATGGTGCATTTGTTAGCACTAGGGCTGCAACTAACGATTATTTTGATCATCATTGCCATTTTTACTGACAGTTAATTGATTAATCGCCAGGTAAAATTTTCCTTTGAAATCGGAACGATTATTTCTTTATGTATTTTTTTGGGCCCATTCGTACCATTTTTCAGCTTCAGGATTGGCTGGAAAACGGGTGAAGAAGGGGGAGGAGATATGCAGCAAATCTGTCGATGAGGGCAGCGAGCCCACGATTCTCCATTCCATCATGGCATGTGTGTGTTTTGGAGTGCACTCACTCTTAACGGACTGAGTTACGGCGGTGTGCAAAATTGGAAAGATTATTAACCTGAAACGTTATTGATGTTGCAAAAGTTGAACAATATCTATTCAACACATTACGTGTAGGACGGACCAAACAAAGAAACAATTAGTTGCAGATTAATATATTAATAATCGATTAATCGAATATCATCGATTAATCGATTAAACAGTTGCAGCTCTAGTTAGTACAGCTTCACAGCAAGATGGTCCGGACGTCAAAATCCAGCCCACCCACATCTTTTATGGGTGGAGTTTACATGTTCTCAATCTGGAGGAGTCGGCCCTCTGGCGGCCCTCTGGCGGCTGCCTACCGCTCCTCAGGGATGGGTTTACTTTGTGTGTACAAGCTCTTTATGTCAACACTCGAGGAAGCACTCTGTACAACGTCCATGTGACGTCACAATTTGGATACCATGAAATAAACTTGAATCTTACAGAAAGCATGGCTCCACAATATTTCTATTGATGCTTCCATCGCGTTTAGGGGATATCCTTTTTAGCAGATGGCAACGACTGTACACATCTATGGTTTGCGAATGTAATTACTGCAATCTGTGCTTTTTGGACATTTCAGCCCCACTTACTCCACATTGTGGAGTAAGAAACTTGTTTACCATAAGAAGACACATTGACATTTGGAAGTGGTAATTACTGCAGTTGGGTAAGACACTGTTGGTGTATTGGCATTTTTTTTTCTGGAAAGGAGCCTGGCTGTTGTTACTGGATAAAATCGGTTGACAATAAAGATGCGGCTGAACCCGCGGACCCCGTGGATGGGCGTTAAAAAAACAAACCATATTTTAGAGTTTTAAGCCTTTTTGAGGTGGAACGGTGAAGACCTCAAATGGAAATATAGACAGTGTGCCCTCAAGGCCAAATAAAGATAGAAATGTAAGAATAATATTTTTGAACATTATTTAAATATTACTATAAAGTAAAAAAAAGGGCAATGTATCCACGTATTATCTTAGTATTACTAACTATATTGTCATGATGTGGCAGATCAAATGTTACCACACATGACACGAACTGTATTGGTAGACGTGCGTTGATCACTTGACCGCAGCGTTGCTGGATGGAGCAGGCCATATTTGGTCATCGCTTTACCAGCCATTCTCACCAGTAGCTTAGCTGTTAAGAGAGTGCACTACAAAGCATGTATATACGCCGTTGTGTGTTTGCTTCCCCTCACTAACAGCTTTGACGCTTGTATGCTTCTATTTCCAGGTAATGCTGAATAATGCTGAAAATGGGACAAAAATGGGACAAAAATATGTTAAAATAACATATATATTTACTTAGTTGTTCTGGAACAAATGGAATCTGGTATACATTTTTTACAATGTTTTTTCCAGCCCATTTTTTTCCAAGCTTTATTTATTAGGGTTAGCGCAAACAGGTGAAGATGGGGGGCAGACATGCGGGGAATACGTCGGTGGCGAGATTCGAACCACCGGCTCACCGCGCCATTGAGGCATATGTGTGCTTTCCAGCGCTCTGCCTAACCAACTGAGCTACTGGGCAGCACAAATCTGGTATACATTTTTAATGTTCAAAATCAGTAGTGGTGCCTGCCATACAGTCAGATGCCTCCTCAGTCAATAACAGACATGAAACTGGCATTGTAGTCGTTATACACAACCTTTCATAAACCTACTGCTGATAATTCTGATATTGGACATAGTATTGTTAATATTTAAGGATAACACGAAATTCAACAGACAAATTTGGCAGGTATTTCCAGTTACATTTGTATTCTGAACATCACGTCCCGTGCCATTTAGTTTGCCGTGTCTTTGGCTATTTTTCAACACGTCTATTGGGTGGGAGCACACACCTACAGCGTTATTTAAAACAGATGGTGGTAACTTGCGGTGTTCTATTCCACCCCTAAATTCTCTCGTGCCGATATGTGACCCACAAATGCATGATTTAATAATCAGTACAACCGTGACATTTTCTCATTCCTTTTGAAATTACTAGTAGAAGCAGCAGGTCCAGAAGAACATGTGACCACTCGGTGAGTAACTTCAAGTTGGATTTTGACTGTATTTCATCAATATTTAAACAAAATGTTGAACGAAGCTAGGGGGGTTTATGTGTAACTGGTCACAGACCGACATCTTGTGGTCGGATTTTGAATTTTGGTGTGTGTTTTGTGTTTTTGTGTCCACGTACCGTGGCATTCTAACAGACGTTATAAACATACATACATACAGGCACCGGAAGTGACCTGCAGAAGCGAGGGACAAAATGACTCCCCCCAGTGGTTCGCAAGTAAACTCGTCTATATTATCGTTAGATTTCCCGAAGCTAGCAGGGTCTGAACATCATTCCAAAGGGGGTCCAATTCCAAAATGAGCCAGTTAGGATCAGAGTCGTAGTGTACATCGCCTTTTGTGTCTGTACAACACAATAATGGCCTGACTGGTAATTACTCCTGTCCATAAACCGCGGCACTCCACTTCCAAAACAAGCAAATCAGCAGCTGTCCAGGGTGAGTGAAAGACAAATGGGCATCAATAACAAGGGGAATCAATAGCAGTTCGGCAATAGTCACTGAGTGATGATACTATGATCATAGGTGTTTGATGCCATATTTTATGGCATGATACAATAGCAATTAATTTATTTTCTTATATTTTGCTTGTCACATATAGCCTATATTGAATCTTGGAATGTGCCCTGAAATCCTAAACAATGGTAATAGATGAGTTCCTTGTGTTTGATGTGCTTCATGGCCTAAGATGGCAAATAAGTACTGTACTTGAGTAGTATTTTCAAGTATCTGTACTTTTTTCTGTGAGTACTTTTTACATCTACTCAGCAGATTTTTAACAAAAATAGCAGTACTTCTACTCCTTACTTTTCCCAAAACAGTTTTACTTTTCTTTTCTTCCAATGACATGATAGGAATACTTGTATAGCGTGAATGACTCAGTACGGGGCGGTACCCGGTAATGTACTGAGTACAGTAGCAGTTGAAAAGTTGTTTTCATTTAGGGCGTATTCAGTTTACGGTTGATATGAATGCGGCAAGCGGGTCCAAGTCTGCGCTAAATCATCCGAGACGAGCCCTGCTGGACGAGGTTGTCCGAGCCCATTTCTCAGCCTGTATTTTTTACTTTACTTGAGTAGATATTTGGATCAGTACTTTGTAGTCTTACTAGAGGAGTTTTTTACAAATGTATTTTACTCTTACTCAAGTAAGAAATCCTGGTACTTTTGCCATCTCTGCTAAAGAGAAAGTGAATTCTTCGAGCCCGGTAGCAGTCACGCAGTTCAGTAGCAGCTGATCGTTCAATTTTAGTCGCAGGTCCAGTAACACCCACCATTTAGTTTGTCTACACAATAACTGGAGCTGGCACTTACAGGACGCCCTAAATCACACTTAATGCTCCGAGCTGTGCACTCCCCACTGTGTTTGAGACACACACGCACCAAATTGTTGAAAAATCCATGTTTACTTTACTACAGATGCTATAAAGTGTGTGTATGTGCGTATGTTGGTGTGCTTGTGTGTGACAAACAGAACCAGTAGCCACGACACTGCTGGACATGGAAATCTACCATAAACTAAATAAATAAATGGTCGATTTGATCCCTGTATTTTTATTAATGCAATGCCTGGTGTGTTATTGGTATTGCTCACAATAATTAGACTCATGAATTCAGAAAATATATGTACTATGTCGCAGCGATGTACACGAGTCCCAAAGTCACAAGTCTGAGTCGAGTCAAAAATGGTGTTATGCAAAGACTTTGTTGATGTTAACACAGTTGACTTAATATGGATAGGGTTATTTTCAACGTGGAAAACCACACAATTTAACCATTCTAGCTAGTTGTGGGCGATATCATGATATGATCGTTGATTGCCGATGTCCGGTGTTAAGGAATATCGTATAGATTGTCTCTATGGCTTTAAAAATGTTTTCTTCTTTACAGTAGTCTCCACCTGCACCCCCTCACCCCCCGTTCTTTGTATGCTTGGTGTGTGTGTGTGTGTGAATGGTTTTAACTTTTTTTGACTGAACCCTTAATTTAAAAAATAATAATAATAATGAGGCCTATAAAATAGCAGTTCATATATTTGCTATTATATTCTAGTAGTATTTTATTGTCCCAAAATGGGAAATTAATCTTGGGTGTGCAGGCGGTTGCATACAAACAGTGTCAATACAACAAGGAAAAAAAATACAACACTGAAACAAGTGAAAAAAAACAACAAATAAGACAAACGAGACAAAAAGGAAAAGAAAACAAAAAGAGAAAGAACGTACACATACACATTAAGGAGTCACCCGGTCTCTAACGAGCATTCAGGAGCATTATTGACAGTGGCACAAAGCAATGCTTGAATCTATTCAGGTACCGCCTGTTGCTTGTCACCTGTACCCTGTAGTGCCTTCCCGATGGCAGTAGTTGGTATTCAGCATGCAGAACATGGTCGGGGTCCGAGTACTGCCTCCTCAAATATCTCCTGTTCATTCATGGACTAATTCCAAGCAACTTCATTGCAATGTTGGTCAGTTTGTTAATTTGTGCTTTTAGCCAGATGGACAGATCGCCATACCAGGCAGGGATACCGTAGCGTATGCAATTCTTTCCCCGAATAGTGCCAATGCATATATCGGGGAATCCTTCAAAAAGATCAGAGTCGCCAAATCCCTCTGAACTAAATTCCCCATCTTATTTGTGCTGGTGTGTTGCCATGGCGCCAATAAAGCTCAGCACCCGACATTTGTTTGACTGGCTCGGGCCCCGCCCATGGCGCTACTTGTCACACGGCTTATCCTGGCTTACCTCGAGTCAACCCCAAACATTCTCCCCCTCGTTCTCTCTCTCCACCCTCTCGTCTCACCCTCCTCTATGCTACTTCTCTCATCTTTCTTTCATCCCACCCCACTCATTGTACGCCTGCTACAATCGGCGTGCAAGTGTTTTCTTGTGCCCAAAAAAACCCTACAATTGCATTTTGCCCTTCACTCCCAACTCAAAACTGCCAGGCCTGACAATGAATTGAGTACTTGGTGTTGCTTTACAAATAAATATGGGGTATGGAAAAGGAATAGGCAGACAGTATCTGAAAAAACACACAACACAGTGAATCAGAGTATGAAAAGCACTCATACACTGCACTAGGGATGCACCGATACCGTTTTTTTGAAAACCGATACGAGTACGAGTACTTTAATTTCAATACTCACCGATACCGAGTACTACC
>OMKY01209672.1:0-11835 GCA_900302395.1 Bregmaceros cantori | reverse complement strand
GAACGAAGCTCCCTCACTGATCTCCGGCGTTTGGAGGGCAGTGTGGAGCTGTTGTAGGCGTCCGTCTGCTCACTGGAGGCTGAAAGATCACTGGAGGACGGGCAGCTGGTCCCAGAGAGCGAGGTCAGGCTGGACGATAGACTGGAAGACAGGCTGTGCACCGGGCTGGAGGAGAGTTGCTTCTGGAGACCCCCCACTGCTTCCCTGACCTGAGGAAGGAGATGATGTTCCTCACCTAGAAGAACAAGATAATGTTCCTCACGTAGAAGAAGAACAAGATAATGATGTTCCTCACCTGGAAGAACAAGATGATGTTCCTCACCTGGAAGAAGAACAAGATGATGTTCCTCACCTGGAAGAACAAGATGATGTTCCTCACCTGGAATAACAAGATGATGTTCCTCACCTGGAAGAACAAGATGATGTTCCTTACCTGGAAGAACAAGATGATGTTCCTCTCCTGGAAGAACAAGATGATGTTCCTTACCTGGAATAACAAGATGATGTTCCTCACCTGGAAGACCAAGATGATGTTCCTCAACTGGAAGAAGAACAAGATGATGTTCCTCACCTGGAAGAACAAGATGATGTTCCTCACCTGGAAGAACAAGATGATGTTCCTCACCTGGAAGAACAAGATGATGTTCCTCACCTGGAAGAACAAGATGATGTTCCTCACCTGGAAGAACAAGATGATGTTCCTCACCTGGAAGAACAAGATGATGTTCCTCACCTGGAAGAAGAACAAGATGATGTTCCTCACCTGGAAGAAGAACAAGATGATGTTCCTCACCTGGAAGAAGAACAAGATGATGTTCCTCACCTGGAAGAACAAGATGATGTTCCTCACCTGGAAGAACAAGATGATGTTCCTCACCTGGAAGAAGAACAAGATGATGTTCCTCACCTGGAAGAACAAGATGATGTTCCTCACCTGGTAGAACAAGATGATATTCCTCACCTGGAAGAACAAGATGATGTTCCAGATCAGATGGAGAGTGACATGAGGAACTCCGTCCGCCACGCCTTGGGCCTCGATGCCCACCAGCTTGACCTGCAATCACACGAACTAGCTTAGTAACTGTGACAACTGCTACCGCTGAGTATTTCAACATTATGTGAGTATGAATGAGTTTAACTTATCCTGGCAACGAAGCGAATCGGCCACGAATCACTCTAACGTGCGTTTGGGTCTGGAGTCCATCAAATCAAAAAATCTGATTCTCGGCTTTGTTTCTGCTAACCAATCAGAGCCGTTGAGGCGGGCTCTCTGCGAGACGAAATGCTTCCTACTCAGTCACTCTGTCACACCTACTGTGCTGTGATTGGGTAACTGTTTTTTTTTTTTGTAATAATGCTCCCCGCCCCACCACAAACAACACCCCTTTTGGATCCCATCGACTCCAGACCCAAGCGCACATTCGAGCGATGCATGGACGATTCGTTTGGTCTGGTTGCCAGGCTACAGTTAAAGTCTATTTCTTCTCCTCATTTCATGCTACTCATGATGAAGAATCAGAGATGGCTAGTAACCAAGTACACATACTTAAGTACTGTACTTAAGTAAAGTATCTGTACTTTTAGTAGTACGTTTTTCTGTGATTACTTTTTACTTGTACTGAGTACATTTTTAACAAAAATATCTGTACTTCTACTCCTTACTTTTAGCAAAACAGCCTTGTTACTTTTTTTTCTGTTTTTTTGCATTGACGGAGTAGAATAGCATGTATAATATGAGTCAGAAGGGGCGCTGATGCACAGAGTACAGTCATCACAGTTATTAAGTTATTGCATGGTTTTCATTATGTCCCGAGATATAAGCTAAATTAGGCTACCTTGTTAGTAATTTATTCAAACAATAACCTTGACAAACTAACATTGAAAAATACTTTTGAGTACATGTTAGAGCCTGTACTTTTTGCTTTCAAAAATACTTTTGAGTACATTTCTCAGCCTGTACTCTTTACTTTACCCAAGTAGATATTTGGATCAGTACTTTGTAGTCGTACTTGAGTTGTTTTTTACTAATGTATTTTACTCTCACTTAAGTGAGAATTTTGGGTACTTTTGCCATCTCTGTGAAGAATGTACTCACATGGCGGTCGTCGAGGAACGCCAGGGCTTTGGCGATGTTGTTCAGTCTGAAGATGCGATGGGAGGACGGCCGGAAACGATACACCTGGTGGAGCATTCATGAACATTGAGGGCCAGATAGACGAGTTCCGCAGGTAGTTCCGTTGTAATAGGGCTCCTGGTGCCAGTCAGTTTGCTGTGTTGTGGACTATTTTTCAACGTGTCTATTCAGTGGGAGCACCCACCGGCACCTACCGTGTTATTTTAAAAGGATGGTGTGCTATTCCACATCTGCTGTGCTATTCCACATCCAAATGCTCTAGTGTGGATCTGTGACCTACAAACACATATTCAATAATCTGTGCAAACTGTTCAGTTTACTCATTTTTGTTGGACTTACCAGTGGAAGCAGTCATTCCATTGGTCCAGCAGAACATGTGACCACGTTGGTGAGTCACTTGAAGGCTGAAGCTGTATCTTGACCGTATTTCATCAATATTTATGTAAAAGGTTGAGTAAAGCGGGGTGGATCATGTGTAATGGGCATAGACGGGATATAAAAATGGACACTGCGTTCGTTTTGATGTCCGTGCCTACTTCCGGGTTGGTATGCGGGGAGCCTCGTCTCTGGAAATCACGCCCTATGGTAGTTTCCAATACAAATATTCCAATCTTAGCAGCCTGTTTTAACCCATTTAAAGATCGTTTCTAATTGATGTTTTAATGTATATTGTCGAGATAATTAACGGTTCATTGTGTGAGGGGGGTCATAATTGCACAAACGCCTCAGATTTGGTGTTAATATTTTTTATTTCAGCTCCCATAGGATCCCATTCATTCCGACTCTGTCATTGGCGCCCCTAGCGGACAGTACCACCGGAAGAAGTCGCGTGTGGGGTGTCTCTCTCTCACTTACCGTAGAGCTCTCTCTACCTCTCCTTGTCTCCGGATATACAGGTACTTTCAGCAATGGCAGCGCGCTGTAGGAGGCTTCAACCCGGTTAGGAAGCAATGAAAGCAATAGGATGACGTCACGCACGCTGCGTCTACTTATATACAGTCTATGGTAATGGGTTACATTGCAAGCCATAGTAAGTGTAGTAATTTTTTTGTGTGACAAATCCAGGACCGTGACGGGAAGCAATCTTACGGTACTGTGGTCTAAGCCACAGCAACAAAAGTATGTAAGGGGCTGCCTTTAGAGTAGCATCATTAACCGGTACACCACTGGGCCAGCCTCTACATTAATGTGTCTTGTTTATCTTTGTATAAAGTCCTTGAGTGTTTTGAAAAGTGTCATTATTATCATAATTATTATTATTATGACTTCCATGTTACTCCTATGGGGTTTCCTCTGTCATTCAAGTGTTTGTCATTATGAATGAATGAATACATGAATTTTATTTTAGGACAGACAGTACAGAGCCATTAAACATTTCAGCATGAGACATAGCGGCATGAGAAGATAGTTGTACAAAACGGGCTTAGCAGAGTTGCTATATTTCACCCGGATGTCCGTGAGTGGAGTATACATAGTCCGGAAGGGACTTTAAACAAGTTAAAAACAATTAGAAACAGGTTACAACAAGGAAAACAAGTTGAACCCTGACCCTTATGGTAAATGTTTAATGGAAACATATATAGACCAGTCACACGCCCAAAACAGGAAGCTGACATTTTGTTTCACCGTCTGAAACACACTTCCAGTGTCTGTACAGCTGTATGTGTAAAGTCATAGTAGTGGACCCAAGTGGCTGAAACACACTTCCAGTGTCTGTATAGCTGTCTGTGTAAAGTCATCGTAGTGGACCCAAGTGGCTGAAACACACTTCCAGTGTCTGTATAGCTGTCTGTGTAAAGTCATCGTAGTGGATCCCAAGTGGCTGAAACACACTTCCAGTGTCTGGATAGATGTCTGTGTAAAGTCATCGTAGTGGACCGAAGTGGCTGAATTTGTCACACAAAACCCACACCAGTTCAAAATCCACTTACTACAGCTCACTCAGTTCTCACCATTTCCCATAAATATTGATGAAATACAGTCAGAATCCGACTTGAAGATACTCACCGATGTGGTCACATGTTGTTCTGAACCAATGGGATGGCTGCCTCCACGAGTAGCTCCAACAAAAATTACTAAATGGAACGGCTTGCACAGATTATTGAATCATGTGTTTGTAGGTCACAGGTCCACACTAGAACATTTGGGTGTGGAATAGCACAGCGCAAGTTACCACCAAAGTCTTTAAATAACACGGTAGGTGTGTGCTCCCACTGAATAGGCATGCTGAAAAATAGACGAAGACACGGTAAATGGCACCGGAAGTTACTTCAGCCTAGAAATATAACCGGAACTACTCGCCAAACTCGTCTATTACTCTTTTCTCTCCTACTCTCTACCATGTCTGCTAGCATGCTAACATCTGCTAGCATGTCTGCACGCTCCACCGGTCTGTGCGTGTATATCATTATTTCCTGAGTAATTTGTGTAGAAATCATCGCAACATTCCTTGCGTGCGTTCTTCATGCGGGCACTCGTCTCACTCCAGTTCCCCCTGGAGTGAGTCATGGGTGGGAAGGGGTTACGTTTGGTTTAGCTTTTTGCAAAGATTCATTGGAATAATTTCAACAAATGTTTGCTAGCTGTTGGATTCATAACACAGCCCGACCCAGGCGATGTAGAACCTTGTTCTACATCGAGTTGTTTCATGCCTAACCAAAATTCCATGTGTGTGTACTGCTGTCATGTATATGCAATATGGAGAATTAAAATGAATCATGGACTATAGTGTTACCACCATGAAATATAGCCCATGGTGATTAAACAGCTCTAACATACTGAAATAGTATGTTGGTATTCACACTTTCTGCTTGGTGGGATGTTCTCACCAGCTTGCAGCCGGTCAGCTGTTCCAGCAGGAACATCAGCAGACGGCCATCTTGGAGGTCCTCAAACAGATCACGGACCTCCAGGGGCGGATCACACTGGACAGGACACAGCAGATCAGACCTCAACGTAGACATCACGCTGTTCATCAATCGTTTCCGACCTATTTTCATGCGCAGAGTGGCAGAGTTGGGCAATATTTCCATCGCCTACAAAACCGGCGGTTGCCAGTATATCGTATTCTTTAGTGCACACAGGCGCACAAAAGAATTAACACACCTGTCACCGCCTCATCATCGACGTGCACACACAAGAACGTACTCTGATACACTGATTTTAAAAAGTTCCGTTGTGAGTGCTTCAGGCAGGCTTATGTTTAACGTTTTCGTTCTCGGAACTGTTCCGCTACCAAAATATTGGTTTTGAACCGGTTCGGAACGCAAAAATTTTGTTCGTTCATAAAGTTACATATTGTGCAATGTTACATTTTTAGATATAGTTAGTACAAAATATATTTGCTGGACTTTCAAACTTGCAACTGTATTAATGTGAAAACGCCATTACATTCGTTTCCTCGTCTGTCCACAAGATGGAGCCCCAGATGCATGGGGCTTGATGACTGACAGTGAAAGTTGGATGGATGCACAACCGGAAATAGTCAATAGGATATGTTCAAATATATGGAGAACAGAAAAAAAACGTTAACCGGTTTTGTGGATTCCATAATGTTCCATTTCTGTTCCGGAACAGTTGAGAAATCATTTTTTCGTTTCTGTTTCCGCTCCTCATAAAATGCCGTAAAATTCTGTTCATTTTCGTTCCTTGAACTGGTTCGGAGCCCTGCTGATAGCGTGAGGGGTGAACAATGACGCAATTGGGAAACCATCGGCAAAGAGGATTGACAATATATTGGTTATACCGGTTTTGTGGTAGAGAATCATCTTCTGGACAGTAGAATTTTAAACTAAAATTCTTTTAAATTCAAAGTCTGCAGTCGGCAGCGACTGTATAAGGGATATCCCTGAAATGCGATAGAAGCATCAAGAGCTATGGTTGGGTGTGAGCAAGGCTTAAAAACGAAATTATTTTTAAAACGTTCCCTTCCGAACGGTTCTATGTTTAATGTTTTCGTTATCGGAACCGTTCCGCCACCAAAATATTGGTCATGAACCGGTTCGGAATGCAAAGATTTTGTTCGTTCTTAAAGTTCCTGAAATTGTGTAATGTTAAGTTTAGATATAGTTTATACAGAATATATTTGGTGGACTATCAAACTTCGCCATTACATTCGCTTCCTTGTCTGTCCAGAAGATGGAGCCCCAGCTGCATGGGGCTTGATGACTGACAGTGAAAGTTGGATGGATGCACAACCGGAAATCTGTCTCTCAGACAAAGGATATGTTAAAATATATAGAGAACAGAAAAAAAAACAGTTTTTAACTGGTTTTGTGGATTTCATAATGTTCCGTTTCTGTTCCGGAACAGTTGAATAAATATTTTTTCGTTCCCGTTTCCGCTCCTCGTAAAATTCTGTAAAATTCTGTTTGTTTTCGTTCCTTGAACCGGTTTGGAGCCCTGGGTGTGAGGGTGTATTTACCCTTTTCAGAAAGAAGTTCATCCAATTGGTGAAGGTTTTCTTCTGGGTCACCATCCTGGAATCTGGATCAAACACACACAGACACACACAGACACACAGACAGACAGACACAGACACACACAGACAGACAGACAGACACAGACAGACACACACGAATGAGAGAACCCCACTGTAAAACATGCACTAAGGTTGTATTCTGGCTAAATTGTTATTACAAAGATTATTGAAACGCAGCATTTTCATGAAAATCAAAATGTTCCAAAAAAAAACCTTGGCGAGGCATCGTATTTAGGTGAGCGTTGAGAAATTGAAGAAGATATGTCTAATTAACTTTTATTTCTGTATTTCTTTATTTTCCGCAGGGACAACACAATAATACAAAGATTCAAGTTAAATTCAAGTTCCCCCATCCATCTGCACTTGTTTTGAGAGATAGTCAAGGTGAATAAACATTCATGAGACCGCGATTTTCAGATGTGGTAGTCAAGGGGTTAGAGACAGGGACTGGTGTCTGAGAGGTTGGTGGTTCAAATACCACATTTGGCAGTCTACTAAATCAGGTTACTGATTTTATAAGATTTGTCCATGGTTATGTGAACATGCCAGAGGCAGCCATAATAAGCCTATTGTAAGTGTATGTGAACAATTGCTAAAAATGTCCCTATGGGCAGGCCGAGTGGAAACAGCTGTCCAATATATTAGCCAGTCCGCACTAGACACCATAGTCTAGTGGTCAGAGTCGAGGACTGATGACTCAGAGTGTTTGGGTTCAAATCCCACAACAGACAACACATTTGTACGTGAAAGTGATCATTTAAAATAGGGCTTCTACTAGTCTACCTTTAAATCGTAGGAGTAGACGTGTAAAATATCAGTTGACCAAGTTTGTTTGGAGGAAACACCTTCCAATACAATGATCACCAGATCTTGTAGCCTAGTGGTCAGTGTCATGGACTGGGGTGCCTGAACCGTTCGGAAAGGAACGTTTTAAAAATAATTTAGTTTTTAAGAGGCACAGCAAATTACAATATATGCTCATTTTCAAGCCTTTGATCAATTTAATGTACAAATGATTTGTTAAAATCTTTCTCCGGGATTTGAACCAACAACCTCTGACATGTCAGTCCACGACACTGAACATTGGACTAGAGAAACTCGACTGAGAAATCGGCCCGGGCATTTTTGACTTTGCCGGCCCCCATAATTAGCGGAGCACATCTGACATGAAATTGATGTAACATGTCTTATAAATGCACAAACGCGCTGGTCAAGGGGAAAAGGTGCAAACTTTTACCCTAGTTTTAGTTGACTAAAATTCATACAATTTTAGATGACGAAATCTAAAATTATCTTAGTTAACTAAAATATTATTGATTTCCTATTATCTACACTTCTCTATAAAATTGTATAGGTTTGCAATGTAAACAACATTGAAGTTCTAACCACCCAAACACCCCCTTTTTAGTAGTAACAACTATTTTCAATGATAGTCAAGGTGAATAAACGTTCATGATGGCGTTTAGTTTTTATTTTCTATAAAATAAAAACTACTAAAAACCAGGGCTCTGAACCGGTTCAAGGAACGAAAACGAAAAACGAACGGAAATTTACTGAATTTTACGAGGAGCGGAAGCGGAAACGAAAAAAGATTTCTTCAACTGTTCCGGAACAGAAACGGAACATTATGAAATCCACAAAACCGGTTCTCTATATATTTTAACCTATATCTGGGAGACTATTTCCGTCCACTTTCACTGTCTGTTATCAAGCCCCATGCATCTGGTACTCCATCTTGTGAACAGACAAGGAAGCAAATGTAATTTGCGTTTTAAACTCGGTTTTCACGTTAATACAGTTGCACTGAAGTTTGAAAGTCCACCAAATATATTTTGTATAAACTATATTAAAAAAACGTAATATTTCACAAAATTAGGAACTTTTAGGAACTAGGAAATTTTTGCGTTCCGAACCGGTTCAGGGCCGATATTTTGGTGGCGGAACGGTTCCGAGAACGAAAACGTTAAAGATAGGGCTGGCTGAGCCGTTTAGAACGGAACGTTTGAAAAATAATTTTGTTTTCAAGCCCTGCTAAAAACTAAAAACACTGATTGAGAGTGTGATCGGTGCGTAATGGCGCAACCCATGGAGTTACCCATCGGATGGGGTGTCAGCTGGTCCGCTCCAAGCAGCGCCATGGAAACGGTCGATGATTTTGATCCTCCGACGAGCCGAACCGAGTACGATAACAGCAAAACCAACTACAGTACTACAGTACTATATATTAGCATACGAGTGTTGAAATCCAGAACGAGGTGACGCTCCTGTGAGCTCCAGGCGCGGGGAATGGAGAGGAGCAGATATTAAAGTTTCGTGTCCGAACACGCAGCGGTTGCTCCGCTTCACGACAGACACTCCCCGCGGCGGTGCGTCCTCAGTCAGTCCCTGGAGGTCGTTTCACATGACGTGTCAAATCCAACTAAATCCAGCATTTGGTGAAGCCTTAAGCTTAGATTTCAGCGCAAGTTTAAAAGTTTGTTCCTAAGCCTGATTTGGTTTTGTTTGATCAGGTTTGACTTTTGTACACCACTGGAATGCACCGTCATAGGGGTATGCATGTATTTAACATTACGAGTTTTGAACACGTCTTATTAATGTTGAATTCATAGTTTATTTTAATAGTAATTAAAAGTTTATAATCAATCACTTTGTGAACACAAATGCCTGAAGTGAACTTAACAAAAATATTGATATGAGATTAACCCAATACGTGTTGGGCAGGCCTGGACATTTATGACTTAGACTGGCCCCCATCATTTGTCAGATATTAACGTATGTTAAGTTATGTATTGTAACGAAAGGCTGTCCCCTCGTGGAGGAGCTAGGAATAGAGGAACTTACATCGGCAATAGCTGAACTCAGCCACTGCCGAGGTTCGTTCGGACTCTATTTAAGGGCCGCGCCGGTGCAGGCTGAGACACCAACGGTGTCAGACCAGCATGCACCGCGCTGGTGCATGTCATTACAATATTAACGTAAGTCTTCCAAATGCACAGACGTTCTAACCTAGGGGGAAAAGGTAGATCGTTTTACTTGCATACTCTTTTAGCTACCAAAACCCCCACAGGGAAATGTGCAGGGATTTGCAAACGATGCAATACTTATAAATACTCAAATGGATATATTGATAGTAACATCAATACTTAAATGGCATACAAGAAAGGTTATTTTGAATATATGCAGTTGTATAGCTACTGCATATTTTCTTTTTTGTTTTTATTTCCAGTTTCTTTAATGCGCAAAGATATAGTTGACGTTTTTGGATAAGCTATCTAACTACACGTTTTGACCAGCAGGTGGTAGTATGACACCAGACAAGACAGACATTGTCAAATCATTACGCATCGGCTTCATATGCTGGCTAACCCACTTACAATTAGCCTGGCAAACCAGAACCAGCGAATCGTCCACACATCGCACCGTTAATGATCGTTCCAGTGGCGTGCCACACGTGGACAATTCATTTGTTCTGCCTTGTCAGGCTAACTTATAATATGACCAGGGTACAGTGCGTCCGAGCTACCACTAGAGTGTGCCCAAAGTGCGCCTGCCGTTAACCGTCAAAAATACACACGTGGCTGGAAGGTTGAAGTCATATTTACACCCCCTGGAGAAAAGTATGGACTCGCTCGTTGTGTTGATGTTCATTCAGTCGTTTTAACTTTGTAGAAAAAAGATCACAGATCACGTCCCGAAACTGAATTTCAAAGGGCAACTGTCTGGCTTTAAGAAACAAATAGATCAAGAAAAAAAACAATTTTGTTAGTAATAGTTACTTTTTAGAGCATGTATAGGGAAATAAATATGGGTTCACTCAACTCCTAGGGAAATATATATGGAATGATGAAAAACAAAAAAAACAATTTTGTTAGTAATAGTTACTTTTTAGAGCATGTATAGGGAAATAAATATGGGTTCACTCAACTCCTAGGGAAATATATATGGAATGATGAAAAACAAACTTTGTTGAGAACTTTGTTGCACCACGTCTGGGCTTTAAAACAGCACCCAGGCTCTGGTGGCATTCATGTATGAAAAACAGTACAAAAGATCATTAATTTTCTTCACACTTTCTCTGATTTTGATTTCTGATAAATTGTTCCTTTTAAAAATACCCCCAAATTCCCACAGCAAGAGAAATTAATCCTGTTAACTTTACGCCAGTAATTGGAATGACTCACAGCAGAGAGGTGTGTAGGTAGAGGAACAATAACTTTATATCACACAAGGAACAATGCAACAGTAGCAGAGGCGATCGCAAGAGAGAGAGACTCGGAAGGTGAGCACGTATATATAAGCACAGAGGCACGCCCACACGGGGAGGGGGCGAGTAGCGCATGTATACTGTCCCATAATAATCCCGACTCTCGTGTTGCTACGGCAACCAATACTAACAACAGTTAACAGACTGGCGTGACTTCCACCTCTTTCAGCTCCCCCCACGAACCGCGTGGAAGGTGTCCGCAAACCACACAGTCAAACAACAGCAAATGACAACACATAATAAAGTCCTTCGCAACATCAGATGTCGACCACAAAGTCCTCAAGGTGAGTCGGGCGCCGGCGCGACCTGGAGCCGCGTCTAGGCAAGGGAGACGCACCGACAGTGTCCAAGTCCGGAGGGTCAGAAGACCCCCCCCCACAGCGTCCCTCATGGTCACTGCCGGGGCAAGGTTAGGCACCTTGTAGCAGTCGGTCAACTTCACTTGCCACACCAGGGGGGTTCGACGTAGACAACAAGGTACCGCTCCCGGCTGCACGCCTTATTGCGGTCAGCGTGCAGGTAGACCAGGTCACCCACCTCGAGCAGCGGGGCCACCAACTTCTCCCCACGAGGAGCCTTGGACCTCTCGCTGTGCAGGTGATTAGCCACACGTCCCTCATGCTGTGCGCGGATGAGGTCGCTGTCTGAGACGGGCGGTGAACTGATCCCTCTGCGTCCACATCCCCCGAACAGACAAGCCACGGGACCGTAGCCTGGAGTTGAGGCATGCAGTTGCCACTGCCAGAGTCCTCTGCGACACGGGACCGCCGCGGGGCTGTAGACGCAGCAATTCCTCACCCAGCTCTTGAACCGCTCTCTCGGCGACTGGGTTCTTGTTGATGTTCTTGGCTCGTCCCAGCTCCAGGGAGATCCGATGCTCGGCCAGAAGCGGGTCGGAGACCAAGGCCTTGAACGCAGGAGCCGGATCCGTGCGTATGACGGCAAAGGGGCCATCCA
>OMKY01209671.1:0-11300 GCA_900302395.1 Bregmaceros cantori | reverse complement strand
AAGTTATTTTTTTTTTAAATTTTTTTTCTTTTTTTTAAAAATATTTTTTTGTGTGTGTGTGTGTGTGTGTGTGTGTGTGTGTGTGTGTGTGTGCGTGTATTTGTGTGCGTGCGTCTGTGTGTTTGCATGAGTGCGTGTGCGCATGCATGTGTAGGTGTGTGTGTGCGTGCGTGTACGTGTTTGCATGCATGAGTGTGCATGAGTAGACCACGGCGTGTGTGTTCGCATGTGTGTTTGCATGAGTGTGCTGGTGTGTGTGTGTGTTGTGATGTGCTTGGCATGTTTTGTTTGCTACATAAGAGGACACGAACATAAAATGTGTCACTCATACAACAGGGTGTGTCGGACTGTATCCGCTCTGAAAGCATTCCCGCATTGTGTAGTGTCAATAAACGCTGCTGACAGCGATCATCCATTCTGTGCACGGAGAGTGAGAGAGGGTGCGGCTGGCAGCTCTCTGCCGCCATCAAGTGGTGGAAAGTATTATTGTATTTTTTCGTTTACTTGTGTTTGAATATATCAATGAGCATGTCACACTTCCTATTAATTAATAGAAAGAAGGAGGAAAACCACAAATACAAAATAAATGAAATGAATTCTTAACAAAACATCAAAAGAGAAACAAAACAACCAACCAAATATGTCCAAAAAGGAGTGAGAAGAAGTAAAACCTATAATATAACACCCCTAAAGTGTACACTAACAAAAATATTCTGCTTTGCTGTCAACAATATCCTTATTATAGCTATATAGATGCATCTACATAGACATATATTCATACATACATATAAATATGTTATATGTCACATACATACACACATACATACACACCCAGCGAGTGCTACAAATTTATAAATCCCTATATACGTACCGTGTAAAAAAATGTTTACATGATTGTCATGATACAAAGAAAAATTGAAAATAAAAATGTCTCAATTATATTTTGGGAACAATCATTAGCCAGTACAAGTTGCCAATGATTAGCAATTATTTTTGGATATAATGTCCTTTATGGGGAACGAGATTGTGACATCAGGTGAGGACGCCTGCTGCCATTTGATGTGCAACGCGTCGCTACGCTTCCGCCTCCGGGTGGAGCTTGGGACACGCGGGAATCGCCGTGTGTGAGTGTGCGCACACACACACACACACACCACACAAAAAACCACACATCAACACACACAGCAAAGTAGCCCGCGTTGATCAACACACACGTGTGCATGATCTGCTGCTGGGCACAGTTGTGCACACGTATATGCACGCGTAGAGAATCCAGTGGACTGTGGAGTACACATGCACATATACGCGTGCACGACCGTGCCCAGCAGCAGATCATGCACACGTGTGTGTTTATCAATGTGGGCTTCTTCGAGGTCTCTGTAACGAGGGTGAACTTGAATATTCCTTTTATATTCTCGATACGGACCATTTCTACCAACCATCTACTTTTTGTTCGTTCATGTATAAACAACATATCAACAGTGCACATTTGATGCAAGTGTCAACCTCGGTCGTGTCCACGAATGCTCAGATGCGCGTGCGTGATTGCGTGCATACTTGTGTAGGTGCGCGCAGCCGTGCCAGTCGGCATGCGAGTGGGGGATGCCGCGCCTACTACGTATAATCCCAGCTCTTTCCAAGGACGCATCGCATTGGTTGCGATGCGTTTTGGAAGTGGACTCGAACGTGATCGTTCGTCCCCAATTGGAGTGGACAAGCGGCGAGTGCCTGTCTGGTGGAGTCTGTACGGGCTCCGCGGGGACGGTCCGAGTTCTCTGATGAACCAATCAGAAGTGTAAATGTACGACTAAATGTCGAGAGGCTGCGTGAGCAACCTTTTCTGCCATATCGCCAAAATCTTGCAGCCACCGAGGACGAGGTGAATGTTGTGAGCAGCGAGCAACGTGACAGGACCTCATTGCACTGTTTGCAGAACATCAACCCGTCTGATGTTTGCCTGCAAATCTGAATACATTACGCTCTCAAGCAGGCTCACAATGTCAACAATTCCAGAATATTCCTTCCGCCTCACTCTTCAAACTTCATCAACGCTCATGGGGACAATCTATTGATGGCTCAGAGTAGGTCCAGCTACCGAAGGGGCCTGACGTGACACAGTTTCAGTTTCTGTCAAAGTGAAGAAAGAAGCCACATAGCCAACCTACCGTCCACAATTCCCTCACCATACCCCAACCTACGCAGGGGAAATGTTGCCCTTGACTGGGGTTACACATAGCAGGCGTGTGGAATTTACCATTTCTGCTAAGCCTGTTTGTATCAGCTATTCCCAACCGGCAGTTGCCGAAGTATTTGCGCAGGGATATGAACAAATTAACGCACCTGTTGGGCGGAGCCTCATCAGTACAACCGGAACAAGCAGGGACGTGGAAGCGCGCGCGCGCACACACACACACACACACCAGTGCGCGCAAATGCACTCAAGCGTGAGACGTGGATGGGAAACTATCGGCAAAGATGATTGACGATCTATTTGTGATGTCGTCCATCTCTAGTTTGTATATCACTGTTCTTCAGGGCTCTGAACCGGTTCAAGGAACGAAAACGGAAACCGAAACCAAACAGAATTTTACTGAATTTTAGGTGGAGCGGAAACGGAAACGGAAAAAAAACGATTTCTTTAACTGTTCCGGAACAGAAACTGAACATTATGAAATCCACAAAACCAGTAACAAACTTTTTTTCCTGTTCTCTTTATATTTGAATATTTCCTCTGTCTGGGAGACTATTTCTGGTTGTACATCCATCCAACTTTCACCGTCAGTTACCAAGCCCCATGCATCTGGGGCTCCATCTTGTGGACAGACGATGGAGACGAGCCCTGCTGTTCTTATTTCTTGAAATGTTTCAAGGCAATGTACTGTCCGTCCTAAAATGAATTAATTAATTTAGCAGGCATTCATTCATTCACCCTAGGCAGGGTGACCAAATCTGACAAACTCGCATGTTGCGTGACCGACCTTTGACCTTGGTGCAGTGGCGTAGATGCTCCTGCTGGGGGTGCTGCTGTTGTCCGATAGCATCTCCTCGCTGTCAGAGAGCATCCTCTCTGAGGACCTGAGTGAAGACAGCGCCATGTGGTTAGTACCTTTGATCCTTGCTGGAACTTTCCAGAAACCCACCAGGAGCCTGGTCGACTTGGACCACAGAACCATGTGCTCCCATTGTATCCTTTCATGAAACTATGTAGGCCTACGCAGACGATTATAAAATACAATCAATCACATACCAGATCACCAGCCTCGGTGTCAGACGCCAACATTACTAGCTGCCGACCTCCACCATGGCCATGCTAGCCTTAGCCTCCTCGCTTCTGCTTATACAATATAAATACAGAATTAAATGAACCCCTACCCCTAATCCCAGGTCCAATCCTCGCAGGACTAAGCGTGCACCTGGTTCTCACATGTTTTAATTAGTCTTAACGCTAGCTTTGCTGCTAGCTGCCAACCAACATCACGGCCCAGTTAGCTTTGTTTTAACTTTGATTGATTGATTCAATCATCATCATCATCATCTTGTTTTTATTTTTGTTATTATTATTATTAGTAGTAGTATTACTATTATCATTATTATTATTATTATCATTATTAGAGCTGATTCTAAATTTGATTCAATCATCATCATCATCATCATCTTGTTTTTATTTTTGTTATTATTATTATTAGTAGTAGTATTACTATTATCATTATTATTATTATCATTATTAGAGCTGATTCTAAATTTTCACAACTCTGGATTTGTGGTGTTACATTTGTCATTGAACAGTTCTTCCTAGGAGTGTTTCCCCTTTCCTACTATGCGTGCTTGCAGTCACATTTTGTGGAAATCGGATCTTCCCACCAAAATGACGCAATAACACATTCTCTTACACCTTGCAACACCTACAAAACAAGTCCCTCCGGGGGTGCAATGATATACTAAACTACCCCGACACCCTCTACAGACGCTGCTGCCCAGTGGTGACAGGTGCGGACCGATGTGAATAGTGAGGACGGTAAGAAGCAAAAAATGTGTGTCTCTAATTTCTAAGATGCATTGTGCTGTTGAATATGCATTTCGCAATAGGGCTGTTGCACGGTGATGTCACGGCTTGGCATTTTGGGGGTCATTTCGGTCAGACGGGGGTATCATTCCGGTCAGGCAGAGAGCAATATTTACATAACATTGTCTGTTTAAATGTCTTCTATTATTGATTTATCCATGGTAATATGCTATCAAATCGCCAGCAGATGGCAGCCTTACTACGTCAGTTGTATTCGCCTTTATACGATGGACGTGAAGTGGTAATGTATACCACTTAAATGTATACCTATCCTTCACCATACACGATACCTCCAAAATGTCTGCCGCCCCCAAGCCGTGACGTCACCGTGCAACGGGCCTATTGACATGTTTTACTTGCAAGAACTGGATAGCAAAGAAAATGAAGTTGAAAATGAATGACTTTTAGTTAAAGAAGAGAGAGGGAGAGAATCACCGATACTTCAAAGTGAGGCACACAGTGAGAGCAAGAGAGAGGAGAGAGATAATTTGTAAAATGCTCCCCTTATTGCACAGGCCTATGAGGGAATGAGAGAGAGAGAGAGAGAGAGAGAGAGAGAGAGAGAGAATTTTTAAGATGCTCCCCTTATTGCACAGGCCTATGAGAGAGAGAGAGAGAGAGAGAGAGAGAGAGAGAGAGAGAGAGAGAGAGAGAGAGAGAGAGAGAGATGAGAGGGGGAGAAAGAGAACGAGAGAGAAGACAGAGCAAGAGATATGACAGTTGTGACAGAATAACCACTCAAACACATGCACATATAATTTGTTAGTTAAAGGTATGAAGATAAGAGCAGTCTCTCTTTAAATATTTATTCAACGCTCACACACACACACTAACAGCCACACACGCAGTCGCGTAAAGGAGATTGTGGTGGCGAGATATTGTCCATAACAATAAAAAAGGCAAATATCCAGTGTATTTTCTGAACAGTAGACGTGTGGTGCTGTATAGCAAGAAAAAAAACCCTGCTTTCATTCTAATGCTAACACTTATCTTTTACGTTAAACATTTTCTAAAGATATGGTACAGACTTGTCATGAGATCCCAAGGACTCTCAAAAACAATCCTTCAAGGCACAGTGCCAAGTGGAAGGAGGAGAGGAAGACGGAGAAAGAAATGGGAAGATCCAAGAGTGGACAAGTTGCATGCGAGTGACACCATGCGAGTGGCCGAGAATAGAGAGAGGTGGAGAGAGTGGGTTGCAACGTCTTCAATGCTGCCCCAACATTCAGCCAGACTATAGACGAGTTTGGCGGGTAGTTGCTGTAAAATTTCTACTTTTAAAAGTATGTCATTTCGCTGTATTCAGACTTATTTTTGAACATGTCTATTCAGTGTAGGGGTGTAAATCACACTTATTATGGCGATTCGATTCAGAATTGATTTCTTGGCCCAACGATTTGTTTTTTTTCCCCGATACTCAAGAATTCACCATGATATGATTTGGTTCGATACGATTCGTTATAATTCGATTAATTCTTTTTTTTTACCTGACAGGCTAGAAAATTTGAAATAAACTGTGTTCAGTCACACACACACAGTGTTTGCTAATGTTTGCGTGTGTGGGTTAAAGAAGCGAGGGAGGAGGGTCAAATAGGTTTAGCGCCACCCACAGCACGGTAGTGGAATTACGTCCAGGAGCAAATGGATAAAATAGACCAGAAAAAAGATTGATACTCTTGCGGACGTATCGATACATTGTATCGTCATCTGTTGTATCGATACAAAATCGATATTATTTACACCCTTAATTCAGTGGGAGCACACAACTATTGTGTTATTAAAAAATGATGATGGTAACTTGTGCTATTCCACACCTCATTCCATGGTTGTAGAATACTAGAAATAGACTGGAAATAGTACCTCCTACCTAATTACCTCCTACATGAAGGTTACATTTCTGGTTTGTTTGTCTGAATTACTCAAACAACAACAACAACAACAACAACAACAACAACAACAACAACAAACTATTTTTGCCCCACTTTCAATTTTCAATGCTCACTTGGGAACTTGTTTTTACCCCAATTCTCTTTTAAGTTATTTTTGAGGTATTGAAAATGTTGTATAAACTATGAAGTGATGCAGATGGAAAATAATTCACAACTATGCTTGAGCTCTCAAGCCCATTAGTATGAACGCTGACAAGCACGGCTGGGTCAGTTCATTTTAATAGCAAACTAGTTCAACAAAAATCTAACTAGGTCAACATGCAGATCAAAATGTTACCTTAGGAATTATGTTCACCTTTCAAATAAAGTCTTTCAGTTCAGTTTATTGATCACAATTGGTGAGGTTTGGCTCTGATGATGAAAGTTAAAAGTTCACACCACGCACAAATTAAATAAATAACTTATTTTTATACATTTATTCAACCTTTGGTCTGAATTACGAGAAGATGAGATGCAGGCCAAAACGCTAAGATAAATTATTTGGTGTCAAATCATTCAGTGCCAATGACGCGTTCAAATCGCACCACTGAATGCCAAAGGATATTTGAGTTTTAAAAATAGTTGGTGGGTGCAGTACCTCTATCCGACCGCCAGATGGAGCCAAATGCTGGTTCTGGGGCCTATGAAGCAAGTGTATAGTGGTTGTGTATACTGCCACCTCGCGGCCACTGTCGGCACTACACCCGCATTTACTGAAGATTTTGTGAGAAATCAGTTTTCCGTGAAATCTACCCCTTTTCTGGAGGCTATAACTGAAGAATGAAAACAAGCTTTTTGTCTCATGATAAAGGGAAGTCTAATGTTTCCTTTGGAATGTGTTTTGTTGATCAGGACACAGAGCTTAATTTTCTATGGGTCTTGAAAAAAACACTGGCACTGGGACGTGCCAAATTTTAAAAGGGCTGGGATTGAATGAGTTAAGGGCTATAACTGCTAAAATGTATGGACCATACCATCAACGCCTGTGGGCTTTCTAGGTTTGTGATAATTATATGCTCATAATCAAGGCTCAGTCGGTACAAATATTGTCTGATCTCATTCACAAACCAGGACACCCTGAATGTCCCGAGTCATCCGCCTGTCTCCTGCAACCCCCAACCTGCTTCTAAATAAAGTGTTGTTCGGCTGACCTGTGAATACTTAAGTTGATGTTGAGTTGGGAGTGTTTTAAAATTCCAGAGTAACTCATTCATGATTAAAGAGCTCCGTGTGAATGTGTTCCATTAAGACTGTGAATGGAGTGACAGTTCATTGAGGAGAGAATGAAACGGGCCCCGGAATGAGTGGTTGCACTGCTCAACGGCAGGAACAAATAGACACTAATAGCTAGGTAGTGAAACAGGCCCCAGAACTGCTTTAATGGTTGTAGCAAACGTTGCTTCACCTCAAGAGTTGGCGCTTATTCCTTCAAAAAGGAAAACTCGAACTCGAAACTCAAAGATTCGAACTGAAATATGTCCTCACCTGATCTTAGCAGAGTCGATACTAGGGGTAGACAATATATTGTGTGACTCCTCTCTCTCTCATATTCCCGCTGTTATCAGTGTAGCTTAGACTCCCAAATTCCTGTACAGGTAAACACTCGAGTTCTCACAGTCATAAAACAATGGATGTCTGTGAACGTATCTTCAACCTCCACAACTTGCATCTTCTAGCGTTGAGACACGAGACATCACAGCCCTGCTGCTTCACAGAATCAAACTATCTTCACTGTAAACTGTTGATTGCCCAATGATCTGATTGGTCGAAAGGAATCTCACTTTAGCCTGACCAAATCACTTATTGGATAGAAGAATGTTCCTGTGTTGTGATTGGCTGAACCGAACGTGAGTACATGTTTTCTGGAATATTGATGTGCTTCTGAAATTAACTCAGAGTCAAAAAAATACACCTATTTTCACACCAAGAAATATGAGTTTGATATTTGAAGGTCCAATAAATATTGGATATAATGCCCTAATGTGGGCCATTGCCTAATGTGTGACACCTAAGCTCCAGTGGCTCTGGCTCCTCCTTAAACTAATGAATGTCAGTGAAACTATGGTAAAAGCAAACTATGGTAATGTGTCTAACATTAAGTTCAACTGTACAGCAACACTACATTTCACTGTTCCACATTAGGAAGCTGCAAAAAAATGGCCCACATTAGGGCAATCCACCCCCTCCAAAAGATTTATCTTTCATGATTTTTATAGGACTTCTATGAAAGTCTGTGGCGTTTAAATTGCAGAGTTCAATTACAGAATTAAAAAAAAACATATTTTTAAAACTCAAAATGAATCCAGGCCCTTTACTTTAAGGATTATTTAGACAGATTCACTTTCCTTTCAGTGTCTATTGGGCTCATCTACGTGCCTGCACAAAATCTTCGTTTCTGAGTCTGTTCAGCTGTGGAGCACATGAAAAAAGAAAACACGTAGGGCTATAGGGCTGTTGCGGGGTGACATCACGGCCTGGCGGCTGCAGACATTATTGTGGTATCATTGCGGTCAGACAAACAGCCAGAGAGCGATATTTAAATAACATTGTCCATTTGAAAGTCTTCTACTATTGATGTATCTTTGGTAGTATGTTACTAATTGCCAGCAGGTGGCAGCATAATTATGTCATTGTATTTTGCCCCTGTATAATCTAAATGAAGTGTTAAAAGTATACCACTCAACCGCACGTCTACCTATACTTCACCGCACGTGATACCAACAAAATGTCTGCCGCCGCCAAGCCGTGACATCACCGTGCAACAGCCCTATTGCTGCCAGGTGTCATAGAACAGTGGCCTTGTGGAAGTCCCCTACCCGGCCGTTTGTTGGGAAGATATAAAAATAACCTGCAGAAAAGGAAAGTAAGCCGATACCACCTTTGAGTTCATCATTGTGGTGATGTTTGTATTACTCAACACATTGACCACATATTTAAACGATACTTTGTCATAACAGAAATATGACACTTAACAATCAGCTGAACAATTGTAACTACGCCCTGTGCGTGACAGGACAATTTAGCCTTGGTTTTCAAAGTCATTTCAAATATGCATGTATGTATGAATGAATGGATGAATGAAGTTTATTTCGAATATTAGCACACACACACACAAATAAAAGTAAATGAAATTAATTACAAATAATGAAACACAATAATACAATTTGAAATGAAGATATGATGATGAACTTAATATTCGAAAAGTAGAAGACGTAAAACGTATTACTCCCACCCCTTGTCTAGCATAAACAGCATTTGAATGTAACTACATACACATATACGTATGATATACATACACATATATGTATGATATACAGTATATTAAAAATATTGTCTTGACATTCGATCTGTTCCCTTTTGTGTATTGACCTCCTTGCATGCATGGCACCCCGTGGCTAATGAGGATTTACCTGCTTTTCCTTTTTATGATTTATTTATTTATTTTTTATTATTTTTATTATTTTCATTATTTTTATTAACTTTAGTGTACCAGAACACTCATTTACCTTAAATGATATGAATAAAGCTGTTTTTTTAAAGATGTTTTGGCACTCGGCAGTGGCTGAAATAAAGGTCCAAAAATAACCATAATTAAGACAACCCAAGGACGGCCGCCATTCATTGTAATGGCGCTATGGTTTCGATCACAGCGTCTGCAGAGTTCTCCTCCCACCCCCGGCGGCTTTCCTGCAATGTCTACCCCTGATCTCTTCAGTTCTGTTCCCTAGTAATCCTGTCAATAAAGATGACGCTTACGCTTAGAAAGTAGTTACTTTCAAGAGGAATAGTCAGTAATAAGATTACTTTTGACAAGTAACCGTGGCAACAGTAGTCATGACAACACTTTCCTCAACAGACTCGACAGAAACCCAAGATGTGGCGTGGCGAGTCATTTTCTAGCGAGTTGTTTTGATAGTGAACTCTACCTCTAAGAAAACACAACAGTGTTTCATAACAGATCTCAGATCAGTCGAACCTGTTCAGCCTCAGTGCACACACTGACAGAGACTAAATTAAAAGCCTCTACATAAGGACTTCTTAGACCACAAGACGACAGTGACATCACAATGATACCTTTGCAGCAACATTAAAATACCAGCAGTAATTCAACAACAACAAAAATGTCCTTAAGTGTTTCACTGAGAAGTGAACTTCTATGTAGTGGGAGTGTTGTTCTATAACTTCGGCCTTGTAACAACTCACATTTCAGATCTTCACTGATGTTTGGGCTAAACTAAGCTAACAAATATAGTATGGCTGACGTCAGGAATGAAAACATTCATTGAGAATTTTTGAAGTCGTTTTACTTTAAGATATTTAACTCATTCAGTGCCAAAGACGCGTTGTCGTGTTTTTGTGAATAGTACGGCAAAGTGGGTTTTATTGAAAAAAAAAACACACACACACACACACACACACACACACACACACATATATATATATATATATATATATATATATATTTTTTTTTTAATCTAGATGGCGAGCAGTGTCCTAAATGTAAATTACTGTTGACTTTTCATTACTTATTGTTGAATTTTTTTCATTTTGTTCTACAAATCATTGATGTAAATTTACATGGTTGCGTTTATGATGTATTATTTATATAGATGGTGTATAACCACATTTTATATCTATTTAAAATGTCACATAAGCATTGGACAACACATTAAACCACCTTAACTCGAAATACATTCTCACATGAGCGACAGCGCATTTGACAGCGACAACGTCAATTAACACCGCTGCTGAGAAGAGTAAAAGCATTAATAAAAATGCAAAATTTTAAAATTTGTTGCATAATAGCAAATGATGGCCAATATTCAGGTGCATAAAGAGTCTTTCTTCTCCTGTGTTACGTAATGCTGTGACCATTGCTGCACAGTGCTCCTGCTCTTAAGTCTGGAGGTCTGGGCATACAGGGCTCTGTAGTGTCTGCCCAAGGGAAGGTGGGTGAATGGGGGGGGGGATCAACAACAATTTTACAGGTTCTCTTCCTAGCCCTGTCATGGAATAGGCAGAGTATGATGGGTAGAGGAGCACTAATCATTTTCTCTTCCGTATCCTCTGCAGCCTAAACGTAACGAGTTTCATGGTTAGAAGGTTATCAGGATGCCCCTGAAGCCTTTTTCTGATTATCGACAATGTGTGGGGACCACTTCATGTCGCGCGAGACGGAACGTAACTTAGTGCTTCACCCCACATTACGGCTAGGATCGTGCATGCCAGAGGAATGCATGTTTGTGCTAAGTAGATCAGCGTGTGATCGGACCACGCACCACCATCGCCCCCCCCCCCCCCCACACACA
>OMKY01209669.1:0-12725 GCA_900302395.1 Bregmaceros cantori | reverse complement strand
CCTCATGGAAAGCACCCCACACACACACACACACACCACACACACACACCTAAACACACAACATTGTTAGTGCTATAAAGGATTCCAAAGACGGCAAATCCATTGCTCCATATTAAACATAAACATTACACGATATATTGCAGTGTCAAAGTTGCAGTTTTTGTTTTGCTCATGGGTGGGTGGATAGGTAGAAAAGGATATTTTAACTGCCCTTTATTAATAAAACAATCGTGAAACTGAGCATGTTTCATTTGTGTTTTCTTACAACAAAGCACACCTTCAATTCAATGTCTATATGACAATGAATTACAAATGCATTATTTGTATTCCCTAACAAGATGAAGAGACACGTTTACACTGAATTTGCAGGCTCAACATGTGTGCACGCCTACCAGGCATCAAAATGTAGTACTCTCACTCACAAGACAGCATGCGGACAACCACTTCATAGCCTTTACATTTAAGCTGCAGTAATCACGCAAAAACGCATGGCCTTTCCTAGGCGGTTTTTGGATGAACCATAGTGATTTGCGGTGTAAAAAAAAACGTGATTTATCAACTATTGTGATTCATCAACTATGGTGATTTATCATTCAACCTTACCTCCCACAGTGAGACATCGAAACAAATACCATGAAAGAGAAGTGAATTCAGTGGCTCTCGCTCTGTACAACATACTGTAGATATCTCTTCCAGTTCCACAGCTTAACGGTGCTATTCAGCCTGCTCCTGTTTTCAACAGTTAGAAACCCAAAAACCATCAAAGAAAAGAGGTCAAAATAGACTCAATAAAATAAGAATAAAACATCTTCACAAAACAAGGGTCCACCATTAAACTTCGACAACAAGTGCATTCATTGCACCACTTCACAAAACATTTTAGTATCATCCATGAGGTCTAACCACCATATTGGCTGGGTGGAAGAGGCTTGGTGGGTTTTTTTCTTTGGAATATGTTCTTTTTAACACTTTTTTCATCAATGCAATGATGTGGATCAAAGTCAGCAGGGGTTGTATTAACTGCCCAACCGGCCTGTAGTTTGTCTTCGTCAGGAATTGTCTTCATGGTGATACTCAGGCGCATCATTTCCGCTTGTGACACGTCCCACCCACATTTTCTGACAAGCTATTTTGTCTCCGCCATTTTTGCCAACCGCCATAATCAAATTAATAATAAGACAAAAAGTTTACAAAATAAAAAGAAAGAAAAGTGCAAGTGCCTAAATTAATAACAGAGGCCAGTGGACGGTAATTTTGAGGCTTCTGAAGGATCAAACAGTTGCCATGGCGACACGACACGTCTTGACACACCGGCTGAACGCCAAACCAAACCTCTGAACGTTCAATTTAATTTAATGAACGTTCAAGTGCTGTCATAGTCAGGAAAATATCGCTTCAATACGCATCACCAGATGAATGCAATGCATATTATTTATTTATTTTATTATTTATTTTCAGGTTTATATTTATTGTACCTGGCATTTTTTCCAAATCAACCTGACACTCTTGGGCGCAAGCTCCATTTTTCCACTACATTGACAGGGCTAGTATATATGTGCTGGATGCAGCAACCTAACCGTCTTTCCTACAGAGCCAGCACAAGTCCGCCATTAAGTGAACAACATCCAGTATGTGACTTGGACAAGAACCTGACCTGAGTGAGTTAAATGAAACCATTTTTACTTTCGGCAGACATAATAAAATGTGTAATCACATAAGCTCCCTGATGGTAAGCAACACGGACAGAGATGCCCACTCTAGGTCAAACTGGGTAAACGGCTCAGTGTGCAGTAAGCCACGCCGGGCTGTACTGAGCCCCAGACAAGTTATTTTTCTGGTTGTTTTCTTTTCCTCCGGGAAGCCATGTTCATTAAGCCGTCGACGCCATGTCCAAATGCGTGGCAGATGTTTTCAAAGCCCCAGCTGCGACAAACCACCGCAAATAGACTCCGCGTTGCTGCATATACTCCAATTAGCGGCACGAGCCGGGACCAATTGGGAATTGGCACTTTGCTGATGCTACTTTTGTAATCATATGTCTGCTGCTGTGTCTCAAATGGCACACTTGTGCATTTGTTGCGCTACTTTTTTTTGTGTAGGGCGCTGTCCAAAGTTGTTGGTCAAGTTCGAGTGCACTGAAAGTGGCCCGGATGATGCCCATAGGCGTAGTTTGACTTTAGCGACAGTGGGGGCAATTTTTTTTCCACACGAACGCATTCTCACTACGATGCGCGTGCGTGCACGCACACACAGAGCACATTACCGGTATTTCCAGCTCTTCATCGCATTTTGTTGGTTCAATTACTGGCAGAACTGGCCCTGTTCTGATGAAGTTATGGGAGTGGGACGTTTTAAAAAACGTCTAATATCCATTAATTTAACAACTGATTAACAACATGCGTATTGCCACTAATGTGGCTGCCTTGAAGAGACCGAATCTGAGGAAGATGAAGTGTTGAGAAGTTTGCCGACACCCCACCACCACCACGGCCACCGTGTCTGTCTAGCACTTATACCAGGCAAAGTGATGGGTGAGTGGCTGCGTCCGCATCGGAGCCCTGCCTTATGCATCTCGAAGACGGATAGTCAAATTCGCCGTTCTCCCTACCGCGTCCGACCCCCGTGCCCGACCCCCGCTCGGGTTGGCTAGGGTGTATATAACAGGTGGGACCACCCATCAAGCGGACCCGCCGACCAACGTCACTTGATTGTTAAAAAATATATGTGTAACAGATGTAAGAAGACGACAGGGGGAGCTGCAATTAAATATCACACACAACGCAAAGTAGTAGCCAATCAGAGAGATGGTGGGAGTCCCCACAATGCAGCGGGACAAACAGGAGGGTGGGAGAGTTGGGAGAATTGAGTACCGTTAGTCTCCAGACTTGACATAGGTAGGACTACATATAGCAGTCGATTGCCCATGGTAATTGGCTGGTCAGCCCTTCACTGCTCCGTTACATATGTATGTATAAAAATGTACTAGCATTCATATTCATTTAATACTACTGCCATGTGTTTTAATTAAAACATTAAAATATCAGTACGTATGCATTTTAAATTTTTATATTTTGCAATTTCCTAGACTTCATGAAAATGTAATTAGCTTGACAGCCTTTTTAAAAATCCCTTTATTGACTCTATATAGGACAGACAGGTGAAAGTGAAGAGACAACATGAGTTACGACGAAACAAGCGATGACCACCGGCAACTTTGACATTCAACATTTTTATGCGTCATAATGTGCTTACAGTGTCTGGTTACGTACCTATATCTGAACCGTTAATAATGGATTGGTAGTTACCACATGAGTTTGAATTTCTTTGTGTGAAAGTTTTCGGATGGGAGCTAGTACTAGGTATTCAAAATCATCATCAGTCCCGTAGCCACTGACGACTTTGCAAACAGCTCTCTCCATCTCTCTCTTTTTCACTTTTGGATGTTATCTTCCCATCGCGTTCTCTGTCTTCCTCTCCTCCTTCTATCTGGCACTGTGCCTTGAAGGATTGTTTTTGAGAGTCCTTGTGATCTCGTTACATGTCTGTACCATTTTAGTTTCCGTTTTTTGACTGTGGTTAGTAGATATTCATATGATCCAATGGCTTGTTTTATTCTGGCTTTCACTTCTTTGTTGGTGACATGCTCGCTATATGAGATGCCAAGTCTGCGGAAGCATCTCATCTCTATGGTGTACTAGTACTAGGTATTAAAAATGTCAAAATTGATTCAATTTGTTTTGAGGCAGCACTAAACCGCTACAGTGGTGCACTAAAAGTAGTGATTGACTGACCCATGTGTGCCTTTTTTGAAACACAGCATGTGTCTCTCATAACCACTACAGCACAGTAATACCACCAACCATGCATCTGCATACTGGCCCTGATAACGCCGCTCAATAACATGCTATTTTCTCTTCCTATTCCCTTGCCTTTGTGTGTCTTTGAAGTTTGAGTGAATAAGCGTCTTGCCATTTTTATGTTTTATTTGTAAGAAATTTGTAAAAAAAAAAAAAAAAAAGAAATGAAAAAAAAAAAAAAACGCCTGGAGCTGTCCAACAACATTGACGATAAAAGATTGTTCCTTGCAGCGGCAGAGACTTCCCCTATTAAATGAACTTGAATGTAGACATTGACCGCAGTAAGTACTGTATTGCCGCCCCACTTGGCAGCCACCAACCACACAGGATGTCCATTAAATGTGACCATTTTAATTTCCTTCTTATAAAACAAATCGCCAGGCGGCAATCTGACAGGCAAGCCATCATGTTGATGCATGTCATAGTTTAGTTAGCATGTAGAATGAGTTATGTTGCTTAATGTTAGTCACCGAATTTGTAAATTGCTAGTTTTTTAATTATTTTAACGGAATACAAAATATAAGGCACGTGGTCATAATACAAACTGTATGTTACCAAGCCCATTCAACTATATTTAACATAAACCTAATTATATACTTTTTTTTCTACCGCGTCAGCGCCATTTTTCCATCTTTTATTGGATAGGATTAGTCGGAAACTGGGTTGTAGAGATCGGGGGTAGACATTGCAGACAAGTCGACGAGCGTAGTGAACTCGCGACACTGCGGACGCTGCGGTAGACACAGAGCAACTCACATCAATGGGGTCGCGTTAGGTGCAGTGTCCATAACCACTCGGTCAACGCGGACCCCGGTAATTACATACTTAATTAATTACATTGTCAGACAATGATAATTTGAAAAACAAATTGAGGCTAAACAGAAAGATTGGAAAATAAATAAATAAATAAACACAACGAAGATCGTATATCCTTCTGACAGATAGTGCTCAAACCATAACTAATTTGGAGGGTGCGCTACTGTGCTAGTTGAGTAACAGTAGTGTGGTATGCCTGATTGATGGCCATACAATGACGTGCTTATGAGTGATTGATGGCTGTACAGTGACGTCTGTGATGTTTATATGCCAGCCCAGTAGTGGGCACACTTTTTGACTCGCAGGCCACAATGGGTTCTAACATTTGACAGATGGGCCGGTCAGGAAGCACAATGTAATTTAGCAAACTCCGCAATTGAAATGTATAAAAACCAGATACAAATGAACATGCAAACTATTTTTATTTACCTTTTTTTTCTCCAAAGTGGAATGATATGTTAATAGAGCTTGTGCATGGTGACATCACAGCTTGGGGGCGACAGACAGCCGCATCCTGCTCAGACAAGCAGGCAGAGTGGGATATTTTCTTAGGATTGAGATCTTAAAAGACTTTATCTGCTATAGTTGGTATAAATGGCTCTGTTCGGGGGAATTATCATACGCACATTTACGCCCAGCGGGCCATATTTGGTAACGGGTTCTTCCCGCGCAACCGGGGAATGCCCCCGGGCTGGCTGGGAGCAGTTCGGCTGGGTTCGAACAGGTAGGTCCCTTTGATTTTTTGCAGGCCTCCCTCATCCTCCCCTTCTGCATTGTATTCACAGAGTCCGGGGGATTCGGCTCCGCTGGCAGTTCTCCAGCCATACTTCGGAGGTCTGAGATCCACTGCCCCATATTTGATCTTTTCCCCCTCACGTTTCCGCTCTATATATTTTAATCAGTGATTTTATCCAAACATTTTGTAATATTTTAAATGTTCGCGCTGCCTACCACACGAGCAAGCTTAATTAATGTTACGGTGCCACACGCTCAGCAGTCCACACTTTTATTATTTAGTCGACCAGGAGTTGACGCCGCTGGTCATGTAATCCCAAATATCCAAATTACGGATACGGGAGCATCCTTAAACCTGTACCAGACCCGAGCCTCGCTCGAGAACGAACTTAGCCCGTAGTAGGGCTCCAAACCTCTGCCCACCAGGTTATTTACCTGAGCCTCTGTCAGCTTCCCCACATAGCTTGTCTACTACCCAATGCCAGGTTACACCTGAGCCACGAGCCGCGCTCCCTGACGGGTTACACCCGAGCCACGAGCACGGCTCCTTTCCCTATACAGAGTTCCACCCGATTCACGAGCCACGCTCCCTGCCGGGGAACACTTCTCCTTTCCCCATTCCGGGTCACACCCGAACTAAGTAGCCTAGATTGCCTCCTTGCCGACAGGTCCCAGATCCACGGCGGCGCCTTAGATCGCTTGCCTCGAAATGGGTTAAGCCTGATTCACCGGAAGAGCTTTTATCCTTGTTATCATTATTGGCATCACTCGCTTCCACTTAAATTCGTAGTGAGCCAGTAAACGTATCAGCCTTGCTGCAGGGTTATTTTTTCCGGCGTCAGTGCCGTTTTTCCAACTTTATTGGATAGGATTAGTCGGAAACTGGGTTGAAGAGTAAGACATTGCAGACAAGTCGACGAGCGTTGTCAAACTCGCGACACTGCAGACGCTGCGGTAGACGCAGCGCCACTAACATGAATGGGGTCGCGTTAGGTGCGGTGTCCATAACCAGTCGGCCAACACGGACCCCATCCAGTTGATTCTTGATTGCCTAACCTTTCCTCTTAAGCTGCAATGCCGAGCAGCTGATCCTGACTTGTTGCTAAATAAACAATCGAAACGTATTTATTGTGCGTTTGATTATTTTGCACGTGAATTGATTTATCCACGGGAGTAGGCTGCCATCTACTGTCGATTGATAGTTTTCATTTGCTTTCCATTTATCCCAATGCAATGGACGTGAGGTGGTAAGAGGGGTGTAAATCACACCCATCAAGGCGATTCGATTCAGTATCGTTTTTCTGACCCAACGATTCGATTTATTTCGATACTCAAGAATTCACCACGATTCGATATGATTAGATTCAATCTTTTTTTTTACCCAACAGGCTAGACAATGTTTAAAATTTGAAATAAATTAATGACAGCTGTAATATCGTTATTCATTTATTTAGACTTTATATAAACACATACAGTTTATGGACATGGCACACATGCCGTGTTTGTGTGTTAAGGAAGTGAGGACGGCGCCAAATAGGTTTAGCGTCACCCGCAGCACGGGAGTAGAATTACGTCCAGGAGCAAATTGATGAAAATAGATACTCTTGCGGACATATAGATACATTGTATCGCCAGCTGTTGTATCGATATATCGATACAAAATCGGTATTATTTACACCCCTATAAGGTGTACCACTTCACCGTACGTATACTTCACAGTATGTGCCATTCGCCAACAGGATTCAAGTGAGCAAACAGAGATTGACATCGTATTATATGTAGAGAGAGCGCGACAATTTAAATTTCCTGATGTATTGCTAATTGGTGTTGTAAAAACACTTTTAAACACATATGTTAAAACCAGGGCTTTGAACCGGTTCAATGAACGAAAACGAAAACCAGGAACTTTTTGTAATTTCCAGGGAACAGAAACGAAACCAGAAACGTTATTATTTTTATGTTCCGGAACAGGAACAGTTATTTTAAAATAATGGTAACCGTTTAATACCGGTTTTATTTTGTTGCAATTTCGGATAACTTCAAAAATAAAACAGTATTTATAAAATATACGATGCAGCACTGAAGTATGAATCGTAGCCGGACTCTCTGCAGCGTGTTGTTGTGGGTTCGCCCCTACACGCAACGAGACGTCGACTGTAGCAGCGGGGGGTCTCTGCAGCATGGGGGTTCACCCCGACATATATTATAATAGCATTAAACAGCTGACAGGAACGAAATTAACAATTCCAGGAAAAATATTTTTTTGTTCTAACCGTCTAAATTAGTGAAACTCAGAACCGGAAACGTTATAATTCCGTTTCTGTTCGTAACGAACCAATTGAGAAAGAATATTGGTTCAAACCCCTGGTTAAAACACAAGGAGAAGCACACAGAAGACCTGCAGTATATGCATAAAGAAAAGCACACAAACACACACACACACACACACACAGCTTCCAGCCACAGGGAGTAACCACAGTGGCCTCTTGCAAGTGGATAATATCGTAGAATATTTTACAGGCGTTCCACGGCTGACAGCGACGCCTTCGTCACTCATGTAAAACGCACGGCAGCTATTTAAAGACTTGTTTTGCGACGCCCACCAAAAAGAAAATCTGTTTTGTGTCAAACAAATTAGCAATTCAAACCACACACCACCAAACAACACACAGACTCAAATATCCATGACGTGCATCGAAGCTGACATCAGAGGGGCTCCATTTCGATTTTCAGTTAAATTTGCCCACGGTTTTCTCCGACCAATCTATTCTATGTTTAGCTGCACTCCCAATCGGGGCCGACGCGTCTCCTGCATGAATGTCGTGGGGAAAGTGGAGTCACCAAGACTGAAATGACGCTATGTACAGAACAGCAGAAGGCCTGACTGTTATGTGTTGCAGATGGTGTAAGATGTTATCAGGGTGTTGTGTATGATTACTTTTAAACCTCTAGCTACTCCTTCTTGCAGAAATCAAATCTAGTGTGAGGTGCACTGGCCCACCCACTTTTTCTGACAAGGTATATTGTCCTCACCACTTGTGCCAGCCGCCATAATACCCAAAAATAATAATAATGATGAGAAGAAAATGTAAAAAAAGAAAAAAAAGTGCAAGCGCCTGAATAAATCAGTCAGTGGATGGTGATTCAGAAGCATCGAGTGGTTGCGACACGACACATCTCGACACACCGGCTGACCTCTGGTGGTTGTTTAGTGTAGAGCTACGTTTAAGTGCTGTTATTGTCAGGACAATATTGCTTTAATACGCATCATCATACTAATGCAATGCCTATTATTTATATATGATACTTCAAATCCGAAGTAATAGGTCTAGATTTTGCCCAATCCCGGCCCTTTTCAAACCGTATTCAGGCTTCCACAACGTCATTACTATGAATGGGGGCCGTTTTCTTTGTGCAGCGCTTTTAACCGATTTGCCATTGACGACCCCTACAATATAATTTTGACCTGCGTAGACAAACAACAAAAGAAGAAGAAGAGTCGATAACCACTAAGCAATAAAAGAAAAAGAAGAAACTTCTGTCACGTTTCGGGGATATATCGCTTTAGTAGTTGGCACCGACTACATACCTTTGGTTATATTTTGTTATTTTATTTCACGCAGGGCTTTGAACCCAATCGGTTTGATGCGAACAGAAACAAAATTATAACGTTCCACCAATAAATTACGGCAGGCAGTGTTTTAATTCACTTCACAATTAACGCTCGTCGTGCCGGCAGAGACTGGTGGAGCGGCAGACACTGGACAGACCGTGCCATTTGAGGAATGAAATAAAACCTGTATTAACTAGTTAGCATTATTTTTCAATAAGTGTTCATGTTCCAGAACATAAAAAAAGAAGCATTTCCGGTTTCATTTCTGTTCCCTGGAAAATAAGAAACGTTTTCGGTTTTCATTCCTTGAACCAGTTCAAGGTTCCCAACACTGATTCCAGATCTATATTGCTACCAATTGCAACATCGCAAAATAAAGCTCATTCTGATTTTTTTTAAAAGGACCACACAAAAACTTTGGAAGATGAAACACTAAAAATGCAAAGTGGACAAATGTAAAATGGTGCATTCATGAAGAAATTGTGTGTGTGTTGGGATATGTGTGCATTGGGGGAAGATGAAGGTCCAGGGGAATTTCCCCATAGAGTCTTTGATAGTTCCCGTAAGAAGTGACTCAGGGTCACCAAGTGGGCATCAAAATGCCCACTTCCTTCACACTGCCGTCTCAGCATAGTGCACAATCTTCAGGAATGCTTCATTGATCATTGATGTTACTCCTTTTACAACCTCACTATCAGCAACCTTAGGCTGTTTTAAGCGATTTACCATGCTTCAAATAACCATGGATGAAATGTATAAAACATAATCATTGCCATACATATTTGGGCTTTATTATCTAGCATGCTAGATTATTGAAATGTGTCTATGTTGCGTTGTCTTTACGTGAAAGTGGAGGGAATGGAGGGGGGAAAAAAGGGAAAATTAAAAAAAAAAAAGTTTGCAGTTTGTGAATTTTATAAATCCATGCCTGAACTTTGTTATATGAAACTCCAACTAGTTCATAATAGATTAATGTGGGGATAATAGCAAATGCACAAATATAATATAGGTGATGTGTTTCAAAGCAAGCCGTAGATGGCGCGTACAAGACGGCTATAGCCAGACATATATAGTATGTGGGTAGGGAGTACGGATGTGTGCGACTGTGTGGCTGTGCACATTGTGAGCGCCCAGCAGTACGTGCTGGCCCGCGGCAGTGGGCGCATGCAGCTGATGGGGAACAAGCAAACGATTCTGTTCATTTAAAAAGCGGGAAAAAACACAAACGGTTTCCGTTCTCAAAAATCAATTATTCACGGTTAAAATGATCAAAATTAGAATTTATCAGGTCTGGAATGCAGTTGGTCAACTACTACGTAGTAGATGGTTTATTACTTGGTAAAAAAAAACGTGGTGTGGAAACTAGGGGTGCAACAATTAGTCAATTAGTCAATTAACTAATTGATTATGAAATTAATCGGCAACTGATTTAATAATTGATAATCAACTAGGAGTTGAAACATTGTTATTGTCTGCAGTTTTGTGCCAACATTTCCCTCTATTTGTTTACACAAATTTGATATTAACTCATAATTTCTGAAAATACAAAATATTGAATAGACATAATTGATTAAAAATATGAATATGAAGAAAAACATCCAAATATTACGATGAAATGTTATGAGTTTGTATTAGAGTATGTAACTTAATTGTCGCACATTTTTTGGTCAAGAAAAAACTAATTTTACAATTTTGACAAATTCTTAATTTTCCCCCTATTGTGAATATTTTAGGTATTTCTTTCCACAAAAGAATGTCCAACCGATGAGCCAATAATCTGCAACTAATCGACTACTAAAATAATAGTTTAGTAGTCATAGAGCTGGTTATTTTAGACAACATTTCCTCCGTGCTGCTATCCACTATCCCCATATAGCATCATCCAGTCGACCGCTATCCCGGCCCCAGGGGGATTCCCGGGGTTGGGAAACAGCACACCCAATGAATGGGAAAATTAGCGGTTGGTGCAGTGGGCGGGAGTGCTGATGGTTGTAATTGCATCAAGGGGCGAGTGTCCAAATTAAGCCTGACTGGAATACTGGCAGATGCCAGGAACGGCTGCTCAGGAATACCCCCGCACCAATATCATAATGATAATCTGAAATTCTTTGTATCATGAGCATTTGGGAGAACAAGTTTATAGCAGACTAACTCTTCTCAATGCTAAAACATGCGTGTGATGTGTTCTGCGATCCTAAAATGGAGCCATCTCTTTTCCTCCGTATTCTAAATGTGCTGTCAGGCGGGGTGCAGTGGCGGGGTGGTTATAGAGCGCACCCCACCGGACCATAGGTCGAGTAGTGCCACGGGTTCTGTTCCCCTCTCCGGCTTTTCTGCAGTGTATCCACCCGACTCTTCATCCCAGTTTCAGATGTTGAGATTTAATCCTGTCACTAACGCTCAATTTTAAAAAAAGAATGAAACTGTAAAAGAAATCTCAATGATGGAGAAAATGACAGGACTACTACGACTTCAGAGGGAGAAATATCAACTGCGCTGGAGAAAATGGACCTTGTACCTTGGGGCCACAACCAATGAATATTTTGGAGATCGATCGGCAGTAAATCAACTAACTGAAAGATCCGTCGGGCTCTCAATCGGGCCCACAATTAACATCCGAATCAAAGCTTTGACTTGCTTTCACTTCCCATTTTTAATATTATTATTTTATTTACTTCTTTTTGTCTACATCCTTTTCCTTTTTCATTTATTATATTATTTTGTTGTACACTTATTTGTTTATTTTTTTAAGGTTTCTATCGAGCCTACCCATTTTTTATTCCCATTCACATGCACTCTTCTTTGAAAAATGCAAAATAAAAAGTATCAAAAAAAAAAAAAAGAATGAAAAATGGCGCTTACGCCCCAAAAATAGCTAAGTATACTGTCAGTATTAGTCTTGTTCCCCTTATGTCTCTGCCTCCTTTTTGGTTGTTCCCCGTCTTCGGACGCTAGTGTAGCGGGTGTGAAACTAACTGGGGGTTGCTGCAATGGAGTTAAAGGTACAACGCAATACGATAGGTTGAGAAGCAGATCACATGGGAGGTGGAAGTTCCTAGCATGCAACAAGAGCAACAGGGGCTAAAGCCCCCTGCATACTTCACGGTGGGGTGAGGAGCAGACTGCCGTGGTGTAGTTTTTTTTGTGCTAAAAAAACTGAGCTCTAAAGATGCAGGAGTGAGATTGGAGAAAATACCACATGAATAAAGCTTGGAAAAAAAACAGCCTGAATGGGCTGGAAAAACATTTTAAAAAGAGTGATTCTACCCAATATTCATAAGGGGCTGAATACTTATGACCTTGTGATATTTCGTTCTTTCGTTCTTTTTCTTTACGTTCTTTTTTCCGGCGTCAGCGCCGTTTTTTCTTTTTCTTTATTGGATAGGATTAGTCGGAAACTGGATTGAAGAGATCTGGGGTAGACATTGCAGACAAGTCGACGAGTGTAGTCGAACTCGCGACACTGCGGACGCTGCGGTAGACGCAGCGCCACTAACATGAATGGGGTCGCGTTAGGTGCAGTGTCCATAACCGCTCTGCCAACGTGCCCCCCTCGTTATTTCTTTTTTAATACATTTGCAAAACATTATACATTTCTGTTTTTTTTTTGTGTCATGAGGGGGTGCTATGTGCACATTACTCAGAAATAAATTCAACTTTTTAGATTTTGTAAAATGGCTGCAATGAAATAAAGAGTGAAAAAT
>OMKY01209667.1:0-16471 GCA_900302395.1 Bregmaceros cantori | reverse complement strand
TGACTTCTCCCGTGCTAAAATGTTCGAATCGTTTTCTTTCGTGTGTAACACACAGACACTGGTGCATTTCAATGGGAATATTGGGAGGACCGCAACACGCAGACAAAACGCCCGAACGGGCGCTTTGTCGTGTAATAGTTCCACACAAACACAAAATGTGCACGTACATACGTGCGCGTGTACTATTGAAAGGTTATGTGGCATGTAAATACACCCAACATGCGATATCATCGACTTTTGGTTGTTAATTGAAATACTTTGATGCAGTTCCACGCGTATACTGTAGGGGTCGGTATGACGTCATACCGACCACAATTTCAAAAGAACCGACATCTGGGAGGACCTCAAAATGCCCACTTTAGGCAATTATTGTGAAGCAACCACAAAACGACCAGAATAGAGTTTGACATGGTCCATTATTATGTCGCAATCCTGTTCTTAACAAATAAACACTTTTAAAACTTGATTTTTCATGTCACCCCGCCTTTAAAGGCTGCCATTTTCATTGCACCATGACTCATGCGGCTCCCGAACCTTGGCACGGACCAAGGTTCGGCTCGGACCCCAGGTGTTCGGACCGGCGTTGCCGACTTTCCGTGTCGCAGCCTTTGTCTGCTCAGATGCAGACGCCCGTCCCTTCACGGACGTGCCGGCAGTGCTGTATAGTGTTAGCCAGTGTTAATTTTTTACTCAATTTCAAGTTCATTTTAAGAGGAGTTAAACACCATGGAAAGAGTTAATTTAACACCAAATCTAATAAGGACGAAATACACTCAGGCACAGTGCTAAATTTAACTCTTTAAGTGTTGATTTAACACTGTGAAATTTACTGTGTACCCTACTGTGTCCGTGCCAGGCATGCCGATGGTCTATTCTGAAGTCATAGTAGTTAGACACGAGCAGGGGCAAGGGAGAGCGCTTCATAGAACTCTGAAGGCGAACCCCACTCAAACCAATGACGATAATCAAAAGCAGAACCCTAAAACTCTATGGACACATCAAGCGATCCCAAATAGCTCTGACAAAACTCTGCTTTGAGGGACTAGTGGTCAGCAAGAGAAGCAGAAGCAGACAACCCAAAAGATGGTACAACAACATCTATGGATAGTTAGGACTTGACCCGCCAACGCTTCACAGAACGACAAGCTATGGAGCTGATACATGTTGGTGCTCATTCGGAGGTAGTGAACTATGAAAGAGGAGCACACTCCGCGACCTGTGGCGCGTGCTCCGGTACCTTTAACGTACTATGTTTGAATACTACTCGTCCTCTGGGCTCCGGGAACTCCCACTTGACAAATTAAGCACTGGACACGGCCCATTTCTCTAACAGTGCTGGAGCAGACTTGACGGGTTTGTCAAGTAGGCAGGCTCTGTGATAAGCAGGAAGCTGGACATGTCACCTGCGGTTGCTGGAAACTGTAGTGAGGTAAAGGAGAAGTGCATCATGCAGAATTGCTGTAATACACTGCATAATAATAATAATAATAACTTTAATTTTTATAGCGCCTTTCAGGGAACCCAAGGTCGCTATACAAGAGATAAAACAAAAAAACAAAATAAGAAATGCATGAAATTGGGTCCGCGTTGGCTGAGTGGCTATGGACTCAGCACCTAACGCGACCACATTCATGTTAGTGGCGCTGTGTCTACCGCAGCGTCCACAGTGTCGCGAGTTCGACTACGCTCGTCGACTTGTCTGCAATGTCTACCCCTGATCTCTTCAACCCAATTTCCGACTAATCCTATCCAATAAAGATGGAAAAACGGCGCTGACGCTGGAAAAAGTAACTTAAAAAAAAAAATAAATGAAATTGTCCAATCAAAAAGGGGTTCTTTCTCCTTCTGAACGAAAATTTTTATTTCACCCAGAGCAGTGTGATTTTTTCTAGAAATAATAAAAATAAAAATCCAGATTTTAACTTTGAAAGCTTGGGGCTGGCTCTGTGGCTGTTTATACAGCCCCATACAACATACTCCTACATATTAGTTTAATTACTAATATTACACTCTCTGATGTACTGCAGGTCCACGCGTCAATAAAATGAGAACTTGCGCTTGCGTCAGAAAAACCTTGATTTCAGATTAAATTGAAAAAAAACCCACAAGAGAACAAAGAATTTCATCAATTGCAGTGACTGTCTGAAGTCTCTTCCTACGAATTATTAGAAAAGTAATATCGAAAAAAGCAGAGGCAGAAATCAGACATACTTTGTCCTTGGCGGTCTCCTTCATTGATTGCGCGCCTTCATCATTCAAATCAATTTCAACGCTTCGACCGACTGAAAAATATTATGTTCCAGAGATTGGTTCAAAAGTTCAAAACTCACACACATGCACAGGCGCACTCCCTTCCGCCCAGACGTCCACACACACACACACACACACACACACACGATAGAAAAACCAAGACAAATGTCAGAAAGCATCCAAAATGACAGAACCAATCCTCCCGGAGCATGGTGAATAGGGATAGATTGGTGTGTACTCAAAGCCAATATTAATAAGGGCTTGTTATGTGACGGGTGCAGGAGGTTGGGGTGGCCGTGTGGGAGGTGGGGGGGGTCGTGCTGGGCCGTTCTCCACACAGCCGGCGATAATACGCCTCATACATCAGCTAAAACGCTGTCCAGTAAACTGTGATTTATTCAGTGACGCATCCAAAAGGCCTTGCAGCATCGGTTGTAGCACCTCGCATCCGCACCTTCTGCTGGCAGCGGTTTGGCAATGATTTTCATAGCAAAGGTCTCGGCAGTGCATGTAGGGGTGCAGCGATTGGTCGACTAATTGCTGACTAAAATGATTATTAAATTAATTGTCAACTAATTTAATAATCGATAATCATAAAGACGTAATTGTTTTGTGCAGACACTGGGCCGTTTTGGCCGTTTTTAATAAAATAAAATAAAATAGAAAAGCGCTCAAAGATTGCGGTACAAAGACATACTAGCGTGTGTGCTAGCAGTGTGTGTGGCTATACAGTGCTAGCAGTGTGTGTGGCAACTCACACGCAACACCACCGGCGAACATGCCAATTACAATTCCCAGCAGCCCCCGGAACTGGAAGTATAGTCACGTGACCGCACAGCGAAAGTTGGTGATTAAGTAGGATTATGTTACTTATAGGCTACAGAAAATCACTTCTTTCTTTTGTCATTTCCAACAACTCTGCAAAATTTCATCCAGATTCGTGCACAGCTTTTTCAGTTATCGAGGGGACAAACCAACGCGGCTAAAAACGTGGCTACGCCCCGGTGCAGGTAACACACATTAATTTGAAGAAAACCATAAAAAATATTATGATATAACATAATTGGTATGAAGTTGTCTCAGCGTAAGTAACTTTATTGTTTGCATTTGTTGGTTATAGAAGAAGCCACTAGATGCCACTATATTTGAAGTTTTTTTGAACATTGATCGGCTGTATCACTGTGAATATGTTGGGTATTACATATCCAAACAATTAATCAACTAATCGTTGCAATAAATGGCAACTAATCAACTTTTAAAATAGTTTTTAGTTGCAGCTTGAGTGCAAGCATCGGAACAGATCTATTGCATATTTTTTAATTGAAATAGCTCATACGGATCTGCGTTTGTTCACGTAGGCGTTTTGGTACATGTAACACTAGTCAAAACAGCTCTAGGTTGTTATCTGACATGTCTTATGTTTTATAGGTATTGAACATTACTACATGATAATATAATTTTGTTACCTTCCACTGACTGTAAAAATGTCACACTAGTCCCTTAACCCTAAACTAACCCTAACTAAATAAGCAGATCGTTTTTGAGACACGAATTTTAACGGAATGGAGTTATTTTGGAATGGAGGGTGAATCCCTTTCACACTAACCTTGTCAATAAAAAAAAAAAAAAAATCAGAAATCGGCGCCTGCGCAGAATAACTTAAGACAAAAATACAACAACTTATAACAACGTCATACATGCCAAAAATGGCATGCAAGTGCATAAGAAGAGATGCAGCTGTGTCAAACGACGCAATAATTGCCGCCCAGCGCCAATTGATGTGGCCGTCTGTGCCAAAGCCGATGCCAATTGCCAACGTGGAAATGTGCGGGTATTGGATGCAGAAAGGAGTAGCATGTCAAATGTGGAACATGGAAAATTTTAATGTTGACAGTAGTTTAGTGTCAATCGACACGTCAATTTGAATTGAACCTGAACACACGTTAAGTATTCATCAATTGAGTCAGCCATTCACACTTTTGCTGAAATTGTATACTCTTCACTGCAGGCTTTGAAAAGGTTTTTTTAAAAGGAAAATACTACAAAAATCACATTAAAATGTGGGGGCCACAATTGGCCCCCGAGTCACATGTGCAACAATGCTACGGGGTCTCCTTGAAGCAGTCAGTCCGTATCACCATTGAGAATCATATGCAGAAACATTTACTGTATAAACATACTTTTGGTTGCTTTAGTTTATCCGAGTATTTGCATGATTTAAAATGTAGATTGGTATTGTTATCCAAAAACAATAAATCAAGATTTAGCAGGAAAACAACCGGTCGCTTGATTGATTATGTGAGAATAATATTTATGCTATTCATTAAATCACAGAAACAGTATGGTTTATCCTCGCGTATATATCGTTCAGACGAAAATAATTAAGATGCATATTTAATATACAATCATTAAAGAAAAAAACAGCATGATAAATCTTTAATTTCAACCATTCCAATCTACTCAACAACATCATTTATCCTTACTCACTTTATCTTTAGTAAAAAATGAAATGCATCTGCAATGTCATTCTCTCGGTCACTACCCAGAACTCATGACCATATGCTACAAGTTACATCTTATTATGATTATTAATATGATTGATTATGAATGATTATGATTAGCAAATAAGGCAATTGGGGTAAATAAGCATTTTGTTTCATTCTTTTTGGACTTTTGTAACACAAGCGGTGAAAATAATAACATTTTGTGTAAAAATAAAGTTCTTTTATCTTCTATTAATCCCTCAAGGCAGAGTTTGTTTGGCCGAATTGGGAGCGCACTATACATTTTTATTTTGCTAAATGTTAATTCCAGTGCTTAATTTGTAAATCTTTAGGTGCCGGAAAAAAATACATTCAGTAGCAAGTCGATGACGACATGGACTCAGGTCCCGGAAAGCACAGAAAAACACGTAAAAAACGACCTAACGAGTCCTGCACGGGTCCGTTTTTTTGAGACCCCTGCCGATCCATGCCCGCAGAGCACAGCACCGTACTCACCCTTGACCCGTGGTCATTTCAAATGCAAGGCCGTACCCACCCACATTATACCCGTTAACCACGCATGCCTGTGAAAGCGAAAGTTTCCCATACAACACTTTATTTTCAATGCGCCACCAAAACAGAGCCAGGGAATCACGGACTGATACGCAGACGCACCCAAACACACACTCGCACATAAACGCCAACTCGCTCTCCCTGTGTGTGTGTGTGTCCCTCCATTAACATGTGAAATAAAAAAACGCCACCGCCACTAACACACACACATGCAGACACACACATAAACATACTGGCGCACAGAACATTACCGTCTAATAAAATCACTCTGCCTGTGGCTGACGTATTGCGTTATTGCAGAGTAAATAGGGTCTCTATTGGCAGACGGCTTGCGTTGCCCGTATACATGGACACTTTCGCCGTATAAGCGGATCGCCGAGTGGCGTAGAACACCTCTTTTAATCTGCTTCAAAATGTATTCCGATCTACTTGAAGCGGATCCATGGGGTGTATAGATGAACACTTATAAGTGGATTATATTAAGTCTTTTTTGTACCATGTGAACGGGGCTAATGTCACCTTAACAATTCCTCTGGGATTTTTCAGGGTGCGTTTGGTTTCCTCTCTCGGATTTGAGGGAAACAACGAGACTCCTCCTCGTGTCCAACACACACCTCTCCCTGGGGGGACGTGGCCCCGGTCGACTCTGTAGCAGAGCCGGCCCTGCCTGGTAAATCATTGCTAGTGTGGGTCGTCTGCCAGAGGTCAGAACAACAGTTTTGGCTCAGTGGTTCGGAACAGGAGGAAAAAAACAACAAAGGCCATATGTGAGAACATATTTAACCCGGAAGATTCTGAAGTTATTATTAATTTTTTTCAAGTTATTTTTTTGGCCGCAAGCGCCGTTTTTGACACAACTCATGCAGCCCCCAGTAATGAACAGATACGGCAAAAACACCCAGATTGCATACTTGAGTAATTGTGATTAGAAATCTTGACATTCTAAAAATAGGGTGGTTTGCCCTAACGTGGGCCACTGCCTAATGTGGGACACCTAAGCTCCAGTGGCTCTGGCTCCTCCCTGATGTGTGTGTGTGTTTATGACAGTAACAACGTCTGTGGAGAAATAACTTAATGTTCAGAGGATGTTTAATTTAACTGGTGATCCAGGATGTGTTGTTTTGGAAACAGCACAGTTCTCTGAAATCGTTGGTCGATGGCCCTGAAGGAACCAGACGTTGGTATCTGTCGTCTCTGGCGTTGGTCTCCACTCCACAACATGCTTGGTATGTTATGGCTGCTTTGGTAAGACCAGGGTCATCCAATAGGAGCACACACTGCATTCCAGGGCTTGAAAACTAAATTATTTTTTAAAACGTTCTGTTTCGAATGGTTCAGGCAGGCCTATGTTTAACGTTTTCATTCTCGGAACCGTTCCACCACCAGAATATCGATCCTGAACTGGTTCGGAACACAAAAATTCTGTTCGTTCTTAAAGATCCTTATATTGTGCAATGTTAAATTTAGAAATAGTTTACACAGAATATATTTGGTGGACTTCAGTGCAACTGTATTAATCTAAAAACGCCCTTACAGTCACTTCCTCGTCTGTCCACAAGATGGAGCCCTAGATGCATGGGGCTTGATGACTGATAGTGAAAGTGGACGGAACAGACATAGGATATGTTAGAATATATAGAGAACGAAAAAAAAAACGTTTTTAACGTCCCTTTCAGGCTAATCCTGAATAAATCCAAAATATATAAAAAATGTTTTGTATCCATGTGGCACAGTTATGAAGCGCTTCCCCCCCAGACCATAGGTCGAGCAGTGCCGCGGGTGCTAATCCCCTCCGTGGCAATGTCTCTCCCCCTGACTCTTCATCCCAGTTTCTGAGTTAATCCTATTGCTATCTCTCTCAATAAATAATGAAAAACGGCACTTGCGGTCAAAAAATAACACAAAAAACAAAGTTTAATTTGAATATAATTAACAATTTAATATCCATCATTACATCCCCCAAACGGATATCATCAGGGATGTAATGGTTTTGCATGGGCCACCACCTCCTCTGCCATGTCATCAGACACACACAGACCAAACTAGCTGAGGAGCTAACACGCCACGTTGGGCGCCACGGAACTGGAAGACGCCTGAGGCCTGACGCAACGTCTCCGGCGGGCAGCACTCTCTGCTAATTAGCCCTTGCTGGGGGACAAGGCCGTGGGGGAGGGGCACTAGCTGTTCCTCTTAGTGGCTAATTAGCATTAGCATTAGCATCACTTCCTGTTGATGAGGTTGCACGTCCTCTGGGCACGAGCTCATTGTACAATCAGTTATGGTGGCGTGTAAGGCCTCCCATCTAGCGCTCCACTTTGCTCAGTATTGTGGTGTTGTAGCATTGTAGTATTGTGGTCTTGTATGTATTGTAGCATTGTGGTGTTGTATGTATTGTAGCATTGTAGTATTATGGTGTTGTATGTATTGTAGCATTGTAGTATTGTGGTGTTGTATGTATTGTTGCATTTCAAGGTTTCCCCTGGGGTGCCCAGCAAAAGCGACAAGCGACAAACCAAACGTCCTCCATCGTCCTGTGGGTCCCAGGGGGTGATCAGCCCGCCTGGTGCGAACACCTCTGGCCAATCAGCCTAAATGATTCACAGTAGTCCAACACAACTCGAGGTGCAATTTAGTATCGGTCGGAGATTTGCAGCAGTCCAATATGTACATGTGTACACCATCCCAACCATAACCACCACCAATAATCACCGTACCTAACATGACCTTCCTATAAAACTCAATTTTCTATAAAGCTACTCACCCATCATCAGATTTCACACCAACGGTCCAAGTCATGCGAGCATTGTAGTATTGTGGTGTTGTATGAATTGTATGTATCGTAGCATTGTGGTGTTGTATGTATTGTAGCATTGTAGTATTGTGGTGTTGTATGTATTGTAGTATTGTGGTATTGTATGTATTGTAGCATTGTGGTGTTGTATGTATTGTAGTATTGTGGTGTTGTATGTATTGTAGCATTGTAGTATTGCATTATTATAGTATAATGTGACCAACAGTAGTCATATCCGTGAACAATAGGAGCTGATCAGTCTGCTGCCCGGAGCGCGAGATTAACCTGCATACCATTGGATGCATTCCACACAGAGACACACACACGCACACCAACACACACACAGACACAGACACACACAGACACACACACAGAGACACAGACACACACACACAGACACACACACAGGCACACACACACAGATACACACACACACTTGCATGCAAGCAGGGGCGCCGCCAGGAATTCTGGGCCCCCTAAAAGAATATCATTTTGGGCCTCATCAAAAAAAGCCACCAGAATGCTGTTTAACTGCCGTAACCAGGTCTCAAGGATTCAATCGACCCAGTTAATGCTACTTTTACTGGATGACTAGCAAAAATCAACAATTCACTACACACTAAATCTAAATAATCAATCTAAATTTGTCTTGCCGCTGCGTCATCAACTCCTGCGGCCAATGCTGCTACGTCATCAATTGTTACCTCAGCTATTGAGGCAAACGCTTCTATATATATATATATATATATATATATATATATATGAGAGAGAGAGAGAGAGAGAGAGAGAGAGAGAGAGAGAGTGACCGACAGAGTGTGTGAGACAGAGAGACCGTCAGAGAGCGAGAACCGACAGAGAGAGAGCTATGACGTCAACATATACAAGTTAATGTAATGAGTACTTTTTACTGACATTTCAGCAAAAAGTAGGTTTTTTTCACCTCAAATTCACTCAAGTAAAAGTAGAAAATAGCTAGTGAAAAATGTACTCCAAAAGTAAAAAAGTACACCAAAAAATTGTAACACAGTAAATGTAATGCGTCCATCTCTGCCACTGCGCCACCGTGCTGCCCCACAGTTCTGACCTTCTGATGGACCAGAACCTCTTCCCTCAGGGTAGTTAGCCTGGCGAGCCAGAACCAACGCAACATCCACACATCGCACATCGCTAGATGCTTGCATTGGGGCTGATAAAACCCGGGTCAGAAAACGTAAAATAAAAAAAAAAATCTGTCAATCAAATCATGTATCCAGTCACAGCACAGTAAGGTGGGACAAGCGGCATGGAAGCGTGACAACCAAACTCCGCCCACATCTCGCATAGCCCAGGGGACATGGGAGGAGTTTCCTAGACCCAATGCAAGCGTCTAGCGGTGTGCGATGTGTGGACGATGCATCGGTTCTGGCTTGCCAGGCTAAAGGGTAGCAGTGAGGACAGAGATATGGTCTGACTGTTGCGAGAGGCTCGTTCATACATGGCACAAGTCACACCTGTGCTGCACTTGTGGCCATGCACTGTAGCGTATTTTTGCCGTTACGTAAAGTTTGAATCCCAAAAACGATTCGCTTATTTTGTTAGGGTTAGGTTAGGATTAGGGTTAAGGTTAGGGTTGGGTTAGGTTACGGTTATGTTAAAGTTAGGATTATGGTTAGGGTTAGGTTAGGGTTAGGTTAAATTTAGGGTTAAGGTTTGGGTTAGGTTAAGGTTAGGATTAGGGTTAGCGTTGGGTTAGGTTAAGTTTAGGTCATGGTTAGGGCTGGGTTAAGGTTAGGGTTAGGTTAGGGGTATGTAGTAGGAGGTTAGAGTTAGGTTGGGGGTTAGGGATTGGGGGCTAGGCTTTTGTACCCTTTCAAAATAAGCAAATAGTTTTTTGGATTCGCACCTGACATCACAGAAAATAATACGCTTAAATTATTCGATTTAATGTCTACCATACACTCTGCAGATCAGGGCTCCAAACCGGTTCAAGGAAAACGAAAATGAAAACCGAAAACGAGCTGAATTTTACGGAATTTTATGAGGAAGATTTCTCAGATGTTCCGGAACAGAAACGGAACATTATGAAATCCACAAAACCGGTTAAAAACTTTTTTTTTTGTTATCTATATATTTGAACATATCCTATGTCTGTGGCTCCATCTTGTGGACAGACGAGGAAGTGAACGTAATGGCGTTTTAAAGCTAAAAGTTTGAAAGTCCGGCAAATATATTTTCTACTAACTATATATAAAAACGGAACATTGCACAATATAAGGAACTTTAAGAACGAACAAAATGTTGGCGTTCCAAACCGGTTCAGGACCGATATTTTGGTAGCGGAACAGTTCCGCGAATGAAAACGTTAAAATAGGCCTGCCTGAACCGCTCGGAACAGAACTTTTTAAAAAATAATTTCGTTTTCAAGCCCTGCTGTAGATAAAAGGATCCTCGAGGGAGACCCTGAGGACAGTGTCACTAAGATTGGAGATTCAACATGAACGTTGAGAGAAGGAGAGAAAGTGAAAGTGTGTTGCGTGAGTGATGGAGGATTCCTGCTGCTTTGTTGTGGATCATGGCTGGCTTTCCTGTATTCAGCTGTCGTCACTCCCTCCTGTGGTGAAGCAACTTGTACCTCGGATCACTTGCGCATTCTTGCACAAAGACTTGAGATGAGTATCTCGAGGAATCAAAAACTCACAAACAGATTTTTCATTAGCTCGCATCTGGATTCTGCCATCATACGCATGTTTGTTTTTCATTTCTGTGTAAGGAAAAACACACTATGTTGCTGTACTGAATATATGTAACTGGTGTTGAATGGTCATATTCAAATTTATCGATAGACAGTGATTGAACCAAGAGTAATAGGCTGCACAATAAATTACTGTAGACAATCGACTGCTTATATAGTCCCCTGTAAGATCTAACTCCTTATGTAAGGATGTCTACTCCCTCCCACCCAATAATGGGTTTGTTTCTGGATCCACGAAATAGACTAAAATGTATCTTTTCGATGTAAGCGTCATTTTCTTTTTTTTTTTTTTTGACAGTGTTGGCGGGAAAGTGGGACGAGAGAGAGAGTGGGGATTAGCGCACGTGCATAATACCATGAAGGGAAGCGATCTGACGCTGCGTGTGCTGTGATCCGAGCCACAGCAATGAGACATGCATGGGGGCTGGCTTGGACCATTGGTCTTACCCACTGCGCCACGGGGTCAGCCACACGCATAGTCTTTTTGCTGCGGTTTAGATCACAGCACACGCTGTGAATAGGAGGAGAAAAAAAATAAACTTAAAAACATGGTTCAATTCATCAAAAAAGATGCATCATAATGTCTTTAAATTGAGCAAAATACAGACTTTTGCTTATACCATCAGAATTTGTGACAAAATGACAGAGACGTTGTCAGACGTCCCTACGTAATTCAATGGCAGATAATTGCGTGTTGCCCTAGTTAGCACTCTGAATCTGATGCATACATTGTGTTGTTGTTGATGAAATGGCTTTAAGATCTGCCGTTGATTGTGGCCATTATTGGTTTGGATAATGTGACTCTGCACACTTTTATTCTTTCTGGCCTGTGAGTTTGTAATTGGTCTTGCAACTCATAATTTGTATTGTGTTAGTCAGTTTTGTTCAAATTGTTACACGTCAGCGGGGCCGGCTGGACGGATGGTGCACATCGTCCGCGGACTGCCCATCTCCATCCCGGGCAACCGAATCATCCGCGGAGTCTCCAGCACCGCCAGCTGCCCCGCATCTCCAATCAGCACTCCGCCCCTACTTAAGGCTGCGTCCGACCCCGGAGAGGCGCGGCCCCAACGACTCAGATCAGGTCAGTCTACCTGACTGGGCACATCACGTCTCAGCTCCATATATAGACGAAGTCTCGCTAGATATCTGTTCTGCTGTTTAACGCGTATTGCTCCAATTCAATACGTTGATAAGACCTCACTGGATATTTGTTCTGCTCCTGGCATTGTCCTCATCCGGCTCCATTCTGATTGCAGCGCGACCCCCCGGAGCCTCTACCCATCCCTGGTTCTGCCCCGGTGGATTCAGACCATGAGATGAGTACTAAAGCGTTCTACTTGTTCACTGAACATTATTCCAGTCTTTTGCTGCTTTAATAAAGGGTTTAAAACCCTCTCTCCTGTCTCCTCTCTGGGAAACTAAATTTACTTGTACTCTGACCCGTGACACAAATTTGCACTGACATTCACGTCTGTATAAGACTTTGATAATATTTTGGCCGTTATGTGTTGAAGAATTTGCTTCCACTTTTGGTTGAAACTTTGGTATTACATACTATCTTTAAAAAAAACTTGTTAATTCAAATTCAGGCTGCAATGGAGCCAGGTGTTGACTAGGTGGGGTAAGTTGTCAGCTCTTAAAATAAAATAAACACTCCCATGTGTCTGATCACCTGTCCAGACTTTTGCTGTGAGCCATTTGGAATTTACGGGTTGAGTGTGCGGAGTCCGACCTGTAGACCGAACGTTCTATATACCCAATCCCGAACGCTTCAATATTTCAACCATGTTGAGACGCAAGAGTAGGTGACATTCTATTGGATATGCATGTCAGACAGCTGGCCGGTGCTGTGATTCAATGGCGTTATGTCAAAACAGTTATAATTTCCATAAAAATATTATTAATTATAATAATATTGATGATTATATTCTTGAAATGATTCCACTCTAGAGGTATGTGTGTAAAGGAAGGACACAGCCTCTATCATAAAAGCTGTTTATTCTTCAAGAGTCAAAACAGAATGAGAATGGACAATGAAACACCCTGTGTCTTGGCAGACAGTGCTGTGGGTGTGTCTCTGACATTACAATGCTGTGTCTTGGCAGACAGTGCTGTGGGTGTGTCTCTGACATCACAATGCAGTTATGGAACTGGATGACACAGCATGTCACAGAGTGTAAAGTGTGCATAGAATTTCCCCTAGAAATGCGAACCGCTACACCACCACAGATTTGTCCTGCCAGATATAATCCAAAACCGCTTCCTGCGATGAATTGGGGCGTTCAGAGTGTCCCACACGCACCGCTTAATTTGTCAAATGTAAGAATCCCGCAGGGCAGTGGCGCATTTTCTACAAAAAAACAATTAAAAAAAACAAAAACGTGCTAATACTTGCTCCTCCTCCCTCCCATGAAGATGACGAATGGCCATAAAGTTTCGATATGTTGCGGTGCTGCAGAATGCCAAAAATCACAACTTTTGGGTCCGACACAAAATAATAATAATTGTGCTGTTGCTTTTGCTGTGGAACGCACATATGTTTTCTTAATTGCGACCTACTTTCTTTTCACGGTAACGCCGAACATTCAACAGCCTCCAGTATTTGTTGATTTGGATTTTTTTGTATGTCCCTGTGTATGACGCATCATAAATGTGCGGATAATTACGCACCGACTCTGCAAGTATCTCCTCTAATTTTTCTGTTAATTTGTGACATTGTTGACATTTTGTAAAAATAAAGCAATGCCCCCATCCCACATTTTGCAGTAGTATTGCTCCGTATCCATCCGTCCGTCATCGTAAGCTCTCCACATCCGTGTCAAAATACGTACGAAATAAACGGACACTACGTGTGTACGTGTGTGTCTGTAGTTTACGTGAGGTATGAATGGGCTTATAGTCGGTGATGCCATCACATGTGTCTGTGAGTCTAACGCTAGGTTTCCATTGCAGAGATTTTTTTCAACCGCACGTATACCTGAGCAAAACAAATGTGTTTTCACCGTTGTTATGCTCCATTGCACTGAAATACGTGCGGGCCCATGAGCTCAGTGATTGACAGAGCGCTGAGCAATCGGCTGACTGCGCTCCAGCGCATCCAAAGCTAAATGAAATTGTGTTTTCATGTGCTAGTGTTTTTACAGAAGCAGCCTCCACGCGCGTTTGAGTATGTATCTGTGTGTGTGTGTCTGTGTGTGTGTCTGTCTTTTATTTTCCGAGATCCAGCGCACGCTCATGCACACACACACACACACATGCACTCACATATATCTCCTGCGCCGAACTGCCACTTCAAACGGTCCAGGCGCACGCAGATGCACACACAACAGTCCCGTACGCACACACACACACACACTCAGATATCTCCTGCGGCGAACGGCCGCTTCGAACGGTCCAGTTGAATGGGGAAAAGTGGGTGTTATCGCGTTATGTTTGTTCACGTGCGAATACCAATGCGCCGCACACCGCAGCGTTTGTTGACAATGGAAACCGCAATTTTCCAACCGGATGGCATACGGACCGCAACAGTACGGACCGTATACGGACGGTAACAAGACAGTCTGCAGTGGAAACCTAGCGTAAGACCTGTCCATAAGCTTCCTGTCTCCCTCGATGCATACTGAACAGGAGTTGGCCGATGTCACCACATGAATCAAAACAATTGCTCGGCCTGCTGAGAGAGCTCTTACACCGACTCTCCCTGTGCCTTTACGGTGGGTGGTGAGGGGTCAGCTCATCTGGCCCTGGCCTGGGTGGGGAGGAGAAGCGGGTGGGCGTGTTGAGGGAGGAGGCGGGTGGACGTGGGGAGGTAAGTGGGCAGATATCGATCGGCTCGGTCAGCGGGGTTCAAACGGGAGGTTGTCGGCTCTCTGGGGGAGGTCCAGCGCCCCTGGGGACACTGACACAATTATCTAGGAGTGACTCAGTGCGCTGAGCGACGCACACCGCAACGCAGACCAACGTGCACGCTCATGCCGACACGCAACCATAGTTGCACGCACGCACGCACACACACACACACACACATCCTCAAACATTTGTGCAAAGATTTGAGACGTGTGCACCGGGCCACACACACACACATCATGCAAATATACATACTGACAGACATTTACCGCACTCCCACACATATCTTACGAACTGGCAGGTCAGGTCAACAGGGGTTGGCTGTAGCTGAACCAGTCGAGTGGCCAATTCCAAAAAGAAGATTGAAGAGCAAAAAGGTTGGTTGTTCGCATCCCGACTCCAACAGACGATATGCCAGACTGTCCCTTTTCCATTAAGGCACGAGGCAACTATTGCGCTATAAAAAAATCTATTGAGTTGACTGTAAAATGTGGGAATCAAGGAGGCATAATGAGTACATGATGAGAAAATGGTGCTTGCACCGAAAAAAAGAGAACATTTTAAAAAGTAGAGTCATGAGTCGAGCGAGTTGTGTTTTATCAACTGCTGACTGTTGTACTGTTGATCCTGAATAAAATTCATGGGTTCCCTGGCCCTCCCAATCTAATTTTATCTAGAATAACCATGATTTTGTATTGTCTGGGAGATGGTTCTCGTGTATTCGGCAAACTCCGATTTTATTCCCTTTGGAGAGTGTCACAAACCAATCTCCAGGTGTTAACATCAATACTTCAGATTGCATAACATGCAAGGCTAGAATGACAGTCTGGATTACCGGGCATTCCCCCTTTGGCCCGATGCACCTAGTGGAACGATAATATATATATTTTTTGATTCATGTAAAAAAAAAAAAAAGTTAACAGTGCCCCCTGTTCCCTAGGCCTGAACGTTAGTACATAAGTACATAGTAATAAGTACATAGTAACAGACATAAGTTACGTTGAGTTTATGTCATATGTGGTCTGCTGATAATGTGGGGTCAGTGTAAGCCAAAAAAAATGCCCAGGCTGATTTGTTTAGCCCTGATCACATCACACTGCCCTAATGTGGGCCATTTATTATAACTTCCTAATGTGGGACTGTCCCACATTAGGAAGTTATAATAAATGGCCCACATTAGGTTGCCTGAAGTAGGACAGTGAAACGTAGTGTTGAACAGTCGAGCTTAACGTTAGACACATTACCATAGTTTTCTTTTAGCATTGTTTCACTGACATTCATTCTCACCCTCACTATCCCTCCTCTCACCCTCACTATCCCTGCTCTCACCCTCACTATCCCTCCTCTCACCCTCACTATCCCTCCTTCCAGACTGAAAACCTACGGCGATCGAGCCTTCTCACGCACAGCACCCCACCTCTGGAACTCACTCCCACAACTCATCAGAGACTCACCCACACTACGAACTTTCAAATCCCGGTTAAAAACGTATCTTTTCTCCCAGGCCTACAACCTCCCCTACCCCTAACTACACACTTCATTCCTATCCTACCTCTCATTATCTATTTGTTATTTATGTACTCCTGTTCTCCCCAGATCCCTGCTGTTGTCATGACTTGTCTTTCTGTTCTGGTTCCCCACTGTTGTTTCATTACCATGTTTTGTACTATGTACTCTGATATCTTGTCCCATATGTTTATATGTATATATTGTAATTTGTGTCTATATGTATATATTGTAAAAGCGTCTTTGGGTGTCTGAAAAGCGCTATATAAATAAAATGAATTATTATTA
>OMKY01209664.1:0-19768 GCA_900302395.1 Bregmaceros cantori | reverse complement strand
AGACCGATCTCATATGCATACATAAGGCATGCTAATAGACCCATCTCATAAGCAAACATGAAGCAGGCTAACATGCTAATAGGTAGCATGCTAACAGACCCATCTCAACATGCTAATAGCTAACAGACCCATCCCATGTGCATATATAAGGAATGCTAACACCCATCTCTTGTGCATACGTGAGGCATGCTAACATGCTAATAGATAGCATGCTAACAGACCCATCTCATGTGCATACATAAGGCATGCTAACATGCTAATAGCTAGCATGCTAACAGACCCATCTCATTTGCATACATGAGGCATGCTAACAGACCCATCTCATGTGCATACATGAGGCATGCTAACATGCTAACAGCTATCATGCTAACAGACCCATCTCATGTGCATACATGAGGCATGCTAACAGCTAGCATGCTAACCGACCCGTCTCATGAGTGTCATTAAATACAAGGGTATGGAGTCAAAAAGGGGGACAGTCTATTTCAGAGCACTGTCGTTCTATTTAAATTTGACTCTGATGGGTGAATCATTTCACCCATCAGAGTTTTACACTTGGGATCTAAAAATACTCTGCCGCGCTGACTCAAGTGAAGTGAGCATATATGTCACATGGTTGCAATAACTTTGTAGATTTCAGAGTTGATTTATTGCCATTGTCAATGATACAAGCTGACAGACTAAGGATTTTTCCAGCATGTCGGAGAGATGCCCAGCTGGTCAGAACAGTGGAGAAAATCACCCTCCATTCAGGACTTTTTCCAGGACAGAGTGAGGAACCGGGCCAAAAACATTGTAGCCGACCCACCCCACGCACCACCTTTTCTCCCCCCTTCCATCGGGAAGGAGCTACAGAGCCACACATACTAAGACCTCTAGACTGAGAAACAGTTTCTTCTACAGAGCCCACATGTTACATGTACTGATTTTATGCCAATGCCACTTTATAACTTATGTACTGCTTTTCTTTCTTTTTGTGTTGACCTTGTTCATTACTTGTTGATCTGTCATGTATATGCAATATGGAGAATTACACAAAGCTTCTTCTGTGTTTAAAATATACCGACAGGTGTCAGTCCCGCCCCCAAGCCTTGGTACTAATTAGCCCAGGCCAAAATACAACACACACAAGCATGCGCGCCCGCACACAATACACACAATACACACAACAGTAACGGGAGACGCACAACGTTTTTGGCACCGAAAGGAGACCTAACTCTGTGCAACCATCTGTTCCTCTCCATAAACATGAACCACCCAACTGTATGTCCTCGCTCCTCACACAAAGACACACAAGCACATACACACTAACTCGAGCAATATTTCCTAGGAATAAGATGATCGTCCTAGGGCACTACAAAACTCTGCATACTAAAACCGCTAGACTGAAAAACAGTTTTTTCAACAGAGCCCTGCGCAAGACCTCTAGACTAACGCACAGTGATGCTACTGAACACAGGGGGTAGCCCTGCTTGATATGTTCACATTGTTACATGTGCTGATTCTATGCCAATGCCACTTTATAACTTATGTGCTGCTTTTATTTCTTTTTGTGTTGACCTTGTTCATTACCTGTTGTTCTTGAGAGAGTTGTTTCATGCCACACTAAAATTCCATGTGTCTCTACTGCTGTTATGTATATGCAATATGTAGAATTAAAATTGATCTTGAATACATGGTAACAACAGAATGGAATCAACTCACTCAACAAACAGTTGCTTGGTTACATGAACATGAACCGCAATATACAAGTTCCGGGTGTAATGCCGTATCGAGCACACCTGCCGTGAAAGGCCCCAGCTCCAAAAAAATCCTTTTCACGTGGTCCCAGAATTAAATATGTTTTTACAATATAGCTATAGGACTGTTGCACACAACAGGTGAATTTCCTAAGTGAAAAAAAGTCAACTCAAAACTCAGTTAAGTACATTGAGAAAACCCTACCGACATATATAAAAGTTATTGTTTCTGCTGTCAGCGCTGTTTTTCATATTTATTGGACAGGATTAGTGGAAAACTGGTTTGAAGATATCACGACGCTGCGGTAGCACAGCGCCATTAACATAAATGGGGGCGCATTAGGTGCGGCGTCCATAACCACTTAAGCATATATAATGAAGAAGACACTGACAAAGCCTAAGAAAAATGCAATAATATATATTTAGATCAGGGGTGGGGAACCGGCGGCCCGTCGGCCGGACACCCTGTCATTTGGCCCGCAGACCAATTCCTAAATGTGTAATATATTAAAAATATTTTAAAATAAATTGAAATGCATTTCGCTGAAGTTGGCTGAACACACACAGCGCGGCCGCCTCACTTGCTGACTGCACCATCTGCATGCACACACAGACTGCGCGCTGAGCATCGCATCCACATTCTTTGGCGCTGATTGACGCTGAAATACATGTAGACACACACGGACAACGGGGCATCCGAGAGCGTGTAATATGATATCAAGTTGTTCACCACTATTCAGCAGAGAGTTGTACGGATGCGCACGGTGGTCGGATTACAATACTAACAGTTTGGGAAGTCTATGTGGCACCCAGAAAGTTTGACACGGGTTTGGCATGGGTAAAATACAAGCTTTGGGCCAGTGAAAATGAGCGAAAAATCACATTCAATATATGCCGTGTAGTCTGTGGCCCTTGGTAGATTTTATAAATTTGCAAACGGGCCTTGATGGGGAAAGGTTCCCCACCCCTGATTTAGATGATTGGATGAGGCATCTGTTACGATGCTATATAGACTTCTACAACCACAGAGTAGTCAAACATATATCTATGGGTGGTATCTGTCTGTGTCGGTCACAGCAAGCATCTTCGGATGCGAGATCTGTGACCGTTGATTCTATTTCGGACTCGTGAAATCAATTACATGCAGCTCTGCCAGATTCGCTCTGCCGGACTTGCATAAATGATCCCAATATAGTGTAGTGAATGGTCGGCCACTGTTAGCCAGGGCACATGTGCAGCACCATGACAGCTGTATAAATGCAATCTGGATGAAGGTTGGCAAAGAACTGAGCTTAGCATGTTGCTAATTCCATTCTAGACGCATTTCACCCAAACATACACCTATCTGCTCCTTCACTACGGCTCCATTAAATGACACTGATGTCACTGTCATGGGTGTAAAATGACATCAAGGGGTGCTGTGGGATAAACTTCACCCACACAACACATGATAGGTTAGAATCAGATAACATGGGAAAGTGAGAGTTCCCAGAATGCAACAGGAGCAACGTTGGCTGGGATAGGAGTTAAGCCCGATTTATGCTTCTGACGCATAGCCTCTGCAACAGTCATATCTGTCTCTGTGCGCTACCACTCCCCCCGTGCAGAGGTTCTGCAACTGTCGTCGTGCACCTCAACTACACGTCAGGCGCTTGCAAACCCGCGCAGACCTCAAGCGGAAGTGCGCAGAGAAAAAGCAGCTGTGATTGGTCCTTGGCATTTCTTTCCAGCTGTCTGTGCATCACTAGAAATTCCAGACCGAGGGTGTAGAAGCATACCAGCAAAACTGGTTCGCGACCAGACCCAAGCAACATTTGATGTGTAAGGTTGCAGAAGTCTAATCTGGACTTTAGAGTACCATGACTGCCCAGACATTGCATAAGAGGGAACTTTGTAAGCAGTTGATGGCAAATACGACTTGAGCACTGGTCGCCCGAATGTGGATGGGGAACCGTGGATTTGAAGCTGGGTTTCCGAGGTCAGAAACCTTGTTGGAGGGGGGCAGTGTAGCGAATGGTGCCTGCCCACCACAATTTATTGTGGGTAACAGCATTACTCACATGTGCGGCACCATCACAACTGTATAAATGTGATCTGGATGAAGCTTAGCCTGTTGCTTACAGGATTCTAGATGCATTTACCCCCATACTCCTCTACCTTCACTGCGCCCCATTACATTATAATATTAATCTTTTCCACAGCCTAACATGTATGGTGAGAAAGGCAATATTAAGCAAGTATGTATGCATCAGTAGGTCTTTGTACTATAGGGCTGTTGCACGGTGATGTCACAGCTTGCCGGTGGCACCGCCGCAGACATTTTGGTGGTAGCATCACGGTCAGGCGAACAAGCTGAGAGCGATATTTGCATAACATTGTCCGTTTAAAAGTCTTATATTATTGATTCATCCATAGTAATATGCTATGAATCTCCAGCAGGTGGCAGCCAAAATAAGTCCATTGTATTTAACACCATACAATGGACGTGAAGTAGTAAGGTACAGCACTTAACCGTACGCGATACCACCAAGAGGTCTGCCGCCACCAAGCCATGACGTCACCGTGCAAAAGCCCTACTGTACATTGTTGTGCAATAAAGTTGCATTATTATTACATTTGCTGAGGACATCACGTACACAAGTAACGAGATTTTTGCCTACTTTCACCCGAATCTCTTCAGGTGCAAACACAAAATGTAGTGTTTTCCAAATATTAGTATTTTCCAAATACTTTCCTCCGGCGATTCAGGCGGGACGAATCTAGCGCAGCCGCACGTAACGCACTTCTTGATTTGACGAGTCCGATATTTAGAATCAACCGTCGAATATGTCATGACGTTCTTCTTGACTTTTACATCTAAATATATTATACACTGACACACCGCCCTGCTTGGAACGCAGCGCTGGCGCAGCAGCGAGTCCTTCTCCATCCTCCATCAGATCAGGTCACCGATGGCTACAGGCCCAGGTGACATCATAATGAAAAAAAGAGCCCGTTTTACTACCCGTGCTTGCGAAATGACCGCAACACTGGTGTCAGTGCAAAGTTTGCGTCATAAGATAACTCGATGTGATTTATTTTTTTCCCATATATATATATATAATTGTTGTTATTATTATTATCGTTATTGCTGTAATTACTATCATGATTATTATTATCACCAAAGAAGCACATCCTACCCGTTACTATGCGCCGTCCGCTGCGTGTTCTGCGTGTACCAGGCTATGTTGCGGTAGTCCGCACCGCATCCGCGCCACAACCTCCATCGCTGTGCCGGGAGGCAGAGTCGGCATCACGCATCACGGCCACATTTCACGAACTCGTCGCCAGCGGTTCCTGTCCTCCACACATCTCCACCTCTCCATCCATCCCTCTCCTCCATCCACCGAGTGTTCTGGTGCTGGTCCAGCGGGTGGAGGTGGGGGTGGTTCGGGGCTCGGTTCTGCGCTTGTGGGCGTGGAATAACTACGCGTCCGGCCGCGGTCAATTTGTTGTAATTATCATCTCATCTATTTGTTTTTGGCGGGCGTGGGTTTTCTCTTTTTTTCTCTCTCTCCCTTTTTGTGGGGGGATTGATTGATTGATTTTAAATATATATTACAGTTTAAAAATTATTTTCTCATTTTAGTTATTTTGGAGCGTGACTCGTGCTTCGTGTTAAAGAGCCGTGGTGTGAGCGGTGGGATTAGGTAAAATTAAATTAATTAGTAAGTTAATTCATTAATTATATTTAAATACCAAACAAGCTCAGTTTGACGTAAAAAGAGCAACTGAGCATTTATTTTTGAGATTGTTGCTAATCAAAGTAAAATAATATATTAATTCCAACAACTAAAGCTGTGTTTTATTTAAAAATGCTAGATTGTTTGTGGGATATTTGATGTCATTATGCTTTATATTGCTGAAGCCATTGACAGAACATGTATCTGTAACCTGTGTGTCTGAGCAGTGCATCATGGGAAATTCACTTTACAATGCAATAGACGATGCTTGATGTCTGTATGAGACTGCACGAGGCTAGTCTAAGTCGGCGCTGGTGTGTAGCCTCGACTTGGGGATAGGTTGATTAACATCTTCCTGATTTAAGGCGGACACGCCCCCAGCTGTGTTACAGTAGTATATAAATACCGTGTGGCCTCGACTTGGGGATAGGTTGATTAACCTCTTCCCGATTTGAGGCGGGCACGCCCCCAGCTGTGTTACAGTAACATATAAAAAACACGTAGACTCAACTTGGGGGTAGGTTGATTAACCTCTTCCTGATTTAAGGCGGACACGCCCCCAGCTGTGTTACAGTAACATATAAATACTGTCTGACCTCGACTTGGGGGTAGGTTGATTAACCTCTTCCTGATTTAAGGAGGACACGTCCCCAGCTGTGTTACAGTAACATATAAAAAACACGTAGACTCGACTTGGGGATAGGTTGATTAAGCTCTTCCTGATTTCGGGCGGACACGCCCCCAGCTGTGTTACAGTAACATATAAATACTGTCTGACCTCGACTTGGGGGTAGGTTGATTAACCTCTTCCTGATTTAAGGAGGGCACGCCCCCAGCTGTGTTACAGTAACATATAAAAAACATGTAGACTCGACTTGGGGATAGGTTGATTAGCCTCTACCTGATTTAAGGCAGAAACGCCCCCATCTGTGTTACAGTAACATATAAAAACACGTAGACTCGACTTGGGGATAGGTTGATTAAGCTCTTCCTGATTTTGGGCGGACACGCCCCCAGCTGTGTTACAGTAACATATAAATACTGTCTGACCTCGACTTGGGGATAGGTTTGATTAACCTCTTCCTGATTTAAGGCGGACATGCCCCCAGCTGTGTTACAGTAACATATAAAAAACATGTAGACTCGACTTGGGGACAGGTTGATTAGCCTCTACCTGATTTAAGGCGGACATGCCCCCAGCTGTGTTACAGTAACATATAAATACTGTCTGACCTCGACTTGGGGATAGGTTGATTAACCTCTTCCTGATTTTGGCGGACACACCCCCAGCTGTCATACAGTAACATAAATACTGTGTGGCCTCGACTTGGGGATAAGTTGATTAACCTCTTCCTGATTTTGGCGGACACACCCCCAGCTGTGTTATTTATCATCACACCAACAAGACAAGACTACCGGGTGCAGCGAAGGTGAACTGCTGAGTCAGCGGTAGCGTTGGGGAAATCAGTAAAGAGGTCAGTGCGACGCTGAAACCAGGACGAGTGCATGTTCTTCCAAAGCTCTGGGAATAGAAAGAATGTGTTATGATTTCTATTAGGTCTGCACGCTTTAACATAAATTGTAAAATTGTGATTTTCTTCCCACCATATATTGTTTCATAGTTATGTTATTGTTGTTACTGTATTATGTTTTGTACAAATAGATATTTCTAACAGCAGTTGAACGTAAAATGAACGTAAAACTGAGCATATTTAATTTGTGTGTTTTTTTTCCCAACAACGCATTGTTTGCATTCATGAGACCCGTTTACAGTGAAGCTGCAGGCTCAATGTGTGTGTATGTCTACCAGGCGTCAAAATGCAGTACTTTCACTTTCGACACAGAGAGCGGACGAAGACAAGATTTCACAGCTTTTACATTTAAAGTGCAATAATCACACAAAAACACATCGTTTGTATTGACTAACAAGATGAAGAGACACGTTTACAGTGAAGCTGCAGGCTCAATGTGTGTGTATGTCTACCAGGCGTCAAAATGCAGTACTTTCACTTTCAAGACAGCGAGCGGACAAAGACGAGACTTTACAGCTTTTACATTAAAAGTGCAATAATCATGAAAATACATGCCCTTTTCCATGCGGTTTTTGGATAATCTACGGTGCACTCCCTATTAGTGGTATTACCACCACGGTTTATCAACAGTTCAGTTTGGAGAGATGGTCTCTCTGCTTGGGTGGAATAATACCAAGCCCGGTGTATCTGTTTAAACAGAGGGTTAATTCACACTTTCATTTTAATCAGTGCCTCCATAGTAGCCACTACTACCCCTGTGATGCGAGGTGCACATGCAGTTCAATAGCTCAGCGGGCTTTCAATATGTGTGGACACTTGAGCGGGCAGCGGCCACAATGCTCCCAATGTGTATCTGTGTGTGTCAGACCGTGAATGGCCGAGTGTGTGTGTTTCTGCAGCCTCCATGCAGGGCATCAGGCGGCGACAGTTGCTAGCGTAGCGAGCTAGCAGAACGGCCCGGCCGAGCAGCAGGTGCTGCTGCATGATCAGTATACAGACCGATGACTGTGAATAACATGAAGAATCACAATCATTTCTGCTGTTATAATCGACTTGTCACTCAGCACAAGGCACACTCGGAAACTGAACGAAAACATCACTGGAATGCAGGGCTTGAAAACAAATTCATTTTTAAAACGTTCCGTTCGGAACAGTTCAGGCGGGCCTATGTTTAACATTTTCGTTCTCGGAACCGTTTCGCCACCAAAATATCGGTCCTGAACCGGTTCGGAACGCAACAATTCAGTTCATTCTTGAAGTTCTTTATATTGTGCCATGTTAAATTTGGATATAGTTAATATAGAATATATTTGGTGGACTTCAGTGCAACTGTATTAACGTTTAAAACACCATTACATTCACTTCCTCGTCTGTCCACAAGATGGAGCCCCAGATGCATGGGACTTGATGACTGACAGTAAAAGTGGACGGAAATGGTCTCCCAGACATAGGGTATGTTAAAATATATAGAGAACGGAAGAAAAACGTTTTTAACCGCTTTTGTGGATTTCATAATGTTCCGTTTCTGTTCCGGAACAGTTGAAGAAATCTTTTTCCGTTTCCGCTCTTCATAAAATTCTGCAAAATTCTGTTCGTTTCCGGTTTTCGTTTTCGTTCCTTGAACCGGTTCGGAGCCCTGCTGGAATGATTCTCATACTGAACTAAGCCCAAACAGGCGCCCCTACTCATGCTGAAGATATAGCCCCAAATGCTAATGGCTGCAAATCCATGCAGCCAGTCAGAAGCTATGGACCAAACAGGGTCTACTGGCGGCAGTAGACATTTTGTTGGTATCACGTTTTGAAGTATACGTATACGTACGGTTAAGTGAAAAACCTTACCACTTCATGTCTATTTTCTTGGGGTAAATACAATGGGCGTAGTTAGACCGCCATCTGCTGGTGATTGATAGCATATTACCTTCGATAAATCAGTAATAGAAGACTTTTACACGGACAATGTTATGCAAATAATTCTGCTCTCTACCTGTTTGCCTGACTGCAAACTTACCACCAAAATGTCTGCCACCACCAAGCTGTGACGTCACTGTGCAACAGCCCTATTTACAGCAATTTACATTCATAGCACTGAGGCAGAACTGCAATTCTGTTCATATTTGGCACAACTGCAGTGTATTATGGGATCTAGGGTATAGAGTAGTGACCATCCATTGAGTAGTACATTTTGTGCTGAATTGTGGGGGATTTTTAAAAAAGTTATCTTTTCCGGCGTCAGCTCTGTTTTTCATCCTCAGAAACTGGGTCGAAGAGATCGGGGGTAGACATCGCAGACAATTCAACAAGGGGAGGAGAACTTGCGGCACTGCAGACGCCGCGTTAGACATATCCAAGCAAAGAGTACACGCCTGCACAATTCCTCTACACATTATAAGAGGAGGGAAGAAGGGGGGATTGTGTTTGAATATTGTGCCACCACAACATGCACAATACAGGGTACATGCACTACAGTTCACACAACACAACGATGCAAGCACATCGATTTTAGGCTCAGGATTTTGGACTTTAAATTTGTGCAAAAACTGACTGGAAATAGGTTCACAACATTTCCACAGGACATGGGGTGGGTATTTTACCCGGGATGGGTTTTGCTGGTGTGTTGGTTGGTGGTTAGCAAGGTTTGTGGTGGTGTTGTCATAGAGGTTTGTGATGTCGCAGAGCTTGTGGTTTTTATTTGTGCTGCTGGGGCCCCCCTCCGACACTTTTGAGTGCTGATTCAGACAGTCGTCGGCCCATGCATTAAACTTGGGGTGTCAACAGCCGTGGTGGACGCGGGGATTTAGAACAAGGGCCTTCGGTGGGGCCTTGGTTTCTTTATCTCTCTCTGGCTCTAGTCGCGAAGCTTGTCGCTTTTGCTGGGCACCCCAGGGGAAACCTTAAAATACAACAACAAAAATGGTGCATCCACCGTGTACTGCACTATGTAGTGAGTAGGAGCTGATGGAGCAGCGTGCCAGCCCTGAATGAGCCATCTCTCTTTGTACTCACTACTGATGGCTGTTTGACATGTTTCCATGGTCGCTGGCGTCTTTCCCAGAACATCATAAAAACCTCGGGCCGAGACCTGCAATGCAACAGACCGGCAACCTGCTAGCTCAAATACTCATTCCACCAGTTAAAGTTACAGGTTTCAATTAGATTTGAAAGATACTCTCCAGTGGGGGGGACGTCATTTGGCGGAGTGGTTAAAGGCGCTGCACCTAACGCGCCCCCATTCATGTTAATGGAGCCGTGTCAATCGCGGCGCCCGCAGTGGCGTGAGTTCTCCTCCTCTCGTCAGCTTGTCTGCGATGTCTACCCCTGATCTCTTCAACACGGTTTCTGACCAATCCTATCAAATAAAGATGAAAAACAGAAAAAAATAACTAAAACAACTGCTTTCTTGATTTGATTTGTCTTTTCCAGTAACTAGTAATCTAACGCATTACTTCTTTCAAAGCAGTAATACCCAAGTGACTTTAGTTACTAGTTACCTGTCCCTGAATGTTTCTCATGACTCATTTTAATAATATATATTTAATAATTATGAGGTGTTTTTTATTTTATTTGTAATTTCGGCGTCAGCGACATTTTTTTCATTTTTATTGAATAGGATTCGTCAGAAACTGGGTTGAAGAGATCAGGGGTAGACATCGCCAATGGGGGGGAGGAGAACTCGCGGCACTGCATGCACTGTGGTAGACACAGCGCCAATAACATCAATGAGGGCGCTTTAGGTGCGGTGTCACAATGCCTAAAGAAATGGCCCCTGTGACATCACTTACATTAAGCCCAGTTTGACAATTTTCCCGGGTTCTCATTGAATGCTTCTATTGCATTTCGGGGACATACCTTTAGCAATCGGTGCCGACTGCATACTTCACGTTTCTTGCAGCAATCCCCAGTCCTCTATACACCTTCACACCCACACACACTAACAAGCCCATATAAAGACTGGAGGATCTGTCTCCATGGCGACTCGTGGCAGCTAAAGACCATGTGTTGGTTATAAAGTGCTGTGGACTCCCGGAGGAGACATAGACAATGAACATGTACGTGTCACAATGAGCGGTGAGGGGAGGTAAACACAATGGTCTTCACCAGACAGGAACTGGTGGAAGCCTCCGGAACAAAGTGTTTGAGGGGAACTTTGATTCTGTGCTCGGCATGCTGCGGTCATCTGTAATGTGGGGACTGGTGGAACAGCATTCTAGTGCAAATTCTAATGGAATAGGGCTGTTGCATGGTGATGTCATGGCTTGGCGGCAGACATTTTGGTGGTATCAGGCACGGTGAAGTAAACGTACGGTTAAGTGGTATACCTTAACACCAGCCTGGCGGGCCAGAACCAACACATTGTCCACGCATCGCACATCAATAAACACTTGCATTGGGACTGGTAAAACCAGGGTCGAAAATGTAAAAAAAAAAGTGTCAATGAAATCGTGTTATCCAGTCACAGCGCAGTAGGTGGGACAAGCGGCGTGGAGGCGTGACGACCAAATTCCACACACGTCTCATGTAGCCTGTACAAACTCCCCCCATGTCCACACCGATTGGTCGATTGGTTCCGTACCGACGGAGAGCCTGATTTTCCCAGACCCAATGCAAAAGTCTAGCGATGTGCGATGTGTGGACGATACGTTGGTTCAGTCTCGCCAGGCTACCTTACCACTTCACGCCCATTATACACGGACACCCATTATACACTTTTTCAATGCTAGTTTTGGAATGTTTGAATAAATTGCTAAACACCTAGCCTAACACTTTCCCTTAAGGTTCAGCGGCAAAAAATGGCTGTCTCCTTCCCTATTATAGGCAGATGGGCACTCTTGTCATTCTATAATATTTGGCATTACCTCCCCCCTTTGGCTCATTCACACTATACATATCCCTACCACCTACCATCGGTGCTAAAAAAAGTAAGGAGTAGAAGTACCAAGTGTTCAAAATCTATTGAGTACAAGTAAAAAGCCATCAGAGAAAAAAAGTACTCATAAAAGTACAGATACTTGAACAAACTACTTAAGTACAGTACTTAAGTATTTGTACTTCGTTACTCGCTACATCTCTGTTGGGGACCCCAAGCTCCCGGGACACGCAGCAGCTTTTAACACCCACCATGCTCTGTAATTAAATCTGCTTCACACCACTCAGCATCCTGCTTTCTGCCTCCAGTCCAAGGGTACCATTAATTAAGCCGAGGTGCTGCTTGCAAACACTTATTTACACGGAGCCTGTCAATCTCTTCTCAACCAACAGTAAAGTATAAATAGATCATCAACGGGACTGGCTGTATCTCAGTTGGTATACAGGTCGTTTTTGTCACCGCACGATTATGGGTTAACCATAAAACTAATCCTAACCCTTATTCATAACCCTAACCCCTAAGTCTCACCCCAACCCGGGCTGCATCCAGCACACATACATTCTTGTGCCTGTGGCTTGAACTCACAGCGCCTGCAGCTATTAGGGACGAGCGATTACGTCACTTGTGTTCGAGTCCGCTTCCAAGCGGATGGCATTGGTTGCGGAGGAGCTCATTCTGCACGTTCCATTAAGCTACAAGCTGGAGCCTCCGAGATAATGCGACCACCCCATTGGTCCATACATGGTCATGTGGTTCTACACGCAGCGTCGTGAGGCATCTGTCTCGGGTGCGAAAGATGCGCAACATTGAAATACTGTACTACTACTACTGGATACTCATTAGACAAATATTTTAGATAACTTGAATGGAACCTGAATGGAAATGTAGCGAAGACACGCAGATTTTTGGAAGCATGTCACATCACAATATCGTCCATAATTGTGAGTTTGCTTCCATGAATGTGTAAATATTTTTTCCTGATTGGGATTACTAGAGTATTCACCAACAAAACAACATAATTTACTGGTTAACTATTTAGTTATTCAAACGTTGCACCAAGGTTTTGTGCATTGGCCTCTAAGGACATATAAAGGTCTTCCGGCCGAACCGACAAAACTCTGCCTCCAAGGATTAGTAGGAGAGAATAGAGGCAGACAACACAAATTATGGCACAACCATATCTACCAATGGTCAGCACTGAGGATGTTTATTTGCCTGAGGCACATAAAGTTCGATTTTTACCTGCACCAGGACGGAGTAGCGAAACAGGTTATGTTTTTGGCAGCGTTGGTTTGTCTGTCCCCAGGATACCTGAAAAAGTTGTGCACGGATCTGGATGAAATTTTGTTATTGGAAATGACCAACGGAAGAAGTGATAACATTTAACATAAGTAACATTAGTAACATAATCATACTAATCACCAACTTACCGATAGATCACTTGGCGCTTACCGCGGTCACGTGACCAGACTTCTGGGACGAAATGTAGTTGGCATGTTTGCCGGTGGGTCAATCGCAATCGCGCTACTCGAGCACTTGCATTGATAATCACTTGCCACACATACTGCTAGAACTAAAAGTACTATTTCTTTGTACCACTACGGTGCAGGTTTGCAATCTCTGAGTGCTTCCATTTTTTTAATATATTGTGAATGTCACCCCCGGTGGAACCCCTGTGCAGTTCCCAATGTGTCGGAGTGTGTCGTAACAACTCTGCAGGAATCCACAGAACTGCCCCATCACCAGCAGCACCTGAGCTCACGTTAAATGGGTCACATCTAGAAATACCGGGGGATAAGTCCTCCCCCGCCCCCTTCTCATTGTGTCTCTGTGTATAAAAATAAACATGACAGCCCTGCACCGCTGATTCATCATCACCGCCGCAGACAGCCTGGCCTTCAGTTGTCATTGGCTCCCTACTCACTACATAGTGCACTACATAGTGGATGCACCATTTTTTTAAAAATATATATATATATTTTCGCTTATTTCACCTTTATTGGATAGGATTAGTCGGAAACCGGGTTGAAAAGATCGAGGGCAGACATCGCAGACAAGCCGACGAGGGGAGGTGAACTCTCGGCACTGCAGGCACTGTGGCAGACACAGCCAGAGAGGTCTGAGTAGGACTACCAAAAACTTGAGTAGGACTACCAAGTACCGATCCAAATATCTATTTGAGTAAAACAAAAAAAGTACAGGCTGAAAAATGTACTCAAAACATATTTTTGAAAGTAAAAAGTAAAGTAGTAGTAGTAGTTCTTTAGTATTATAAAGTGTATTTTAGTGTATATTAAATGCAGTTTTTAATGTTTGTCAATGTTATTCTTTGAACACATTACTAACAACTTAGCCTAATTTATCTTATATCTAGGGCACACCCAAAACTAAATGAAAACAACTTATTAGCTAACTGGGTCTGTACTCATTGCATTAGCACCCCCTACTGACTAATTCACATTGTACATATTATCCTATCCCGTTGTTGTGAAATTTCTTTTTTAAAGTAATGAGCCTGTTTTGGGAAAAGTAACGAGTAGAAGCACTGATATTTTTTTTCAAAAATCTACTGGGTACAAGTAAAAAGTCATCAGAGAAAAAACGTATACTTAAAATACTTGAAAATTCTACTTAAGTATTTTTACTTCGTTACTTGCCATCTCTGAACACAGCCGCATTAACATAAATGGGGCCACGTTGGGTGCGGTGTCCATAACCACTCCACCAACGACACAGTCCCTCAATATTTAAATGAAAGATGAAATCTCTGTGTGACAGTGGAGGAAGGTTCTGTTGTGGTGCCAGCTCTCTCCTGGTACAACACCACCCATTGTCTGTTGTCTGGTGCAGCTGTTTTCAGTTCAGTGGGGACTCCTCCTCCGGCATAATGATGTTTAAACTAACATGTACACAGAGAAGGGCGTGAAGCCTCTCCTTATTCCCTATATAGTGCACTATATGGACCGCACACCATTTTGTAGGGGTGTCTGAATACTCCATGTACTCAATATAATGCACTATATGGGCCGCATGCCATTTTGTAGGGGTGTCCAAATACTTCATGTTCTCTATATAGTGCACTATATGGGCCGCACACACCATTTTGTAGGGGTGTCTGAATACTCCATGTACTCTATATAGTGCACTATATGGGACACATAATTTTGTAGGGGTGTCTGAATACTCCATGTACCCTCAAAGTATCCCACAATACACCATGAAAAGTAGTAGCGACCGACCACAGCAAAGAGTTATAAATTTAAGTACTTTTGACTTTCAGTGATGATTGTTGAATTTTGACCCTGCCCAGTGTCCAAAATATTAGTCGTTGCCGTTGAGTGCACTATAAGTGAGTTCACTATATAGGCAGTAGGGAGTAGGGGATGTGTTAGTGATTGACTCTTATAAGACAAGCGTTTGCTAAACAAACTACAATGTTTTATTATCTTCTACAGATGTGCACTTCACTAACTAACTATGGTCATACCTACATTTTAACACACCTCTTACACTCGAAAAAAAAAAAAAACACAATTGTGGGTAAACATAGACTTTATTCAGTGGGTTCCTGTTAAATAACATGTTTCATATCGGTGTACTATGTTGCATATAACATTTAAGATCATTTAAAATTTCATACACATACTTCAATATTTCACAATGAATTACAATTTTGATTTTTTTTCCCCCGTCCCCCCTCCCAATATATATATACATATATATTTGTCCACATCTTGTAAGGGTATGCATTCAACAAAACCCCATGACAAAAAAAACACAGTTAAAATCTCTCCATAAAATAAAAAATATACATTCACATTAAAATATACTATTCGTGGTAAGCGATATGTGGTGGCAATCTTCAGAGGAAATTGAAGGCCATGAGGATTGTTAGCCTTGCGAGCCATAACCAACGAATCGTCCACGCATCGCACGCGATTTATCTACCACGCAGCGGCGTGCGATGCGTAGACGGTTCGTTGGTTCTGGCAAGCCAGGCGAGAGGATTGTCATGATGGATATACTGTTGGAGCTAGGCTTAGGTGATATTGAGCCGATAGTTGAACGCTGTGGGCGTTTTCTCTGGAAAGTAAACCAAAGGTCAATATGACTCCTCCTTAATCATTGGTTAGGGAGGTGGTCTGTTATTGTAATAATAACTTTAGCGCCATCTGGCGGCCATTATTTCCTCAGCATTACTGCAAATGAAAGGTCGTGGCTTAAGGTGAAGCGGATCAAATACAGACATATTGCATTCGCACACAAAGAGTGGAAGACTTTGTTTAACGGAACGAAAGCCAAAAAAAATAAAACAAAAAGAAAGTAAATAATTTCCAAGCAGAACAATTGCTGGTCTATAAAGAAGACTTGCACTCCCTATAAGTGCACATTGACCGTCACCCTGCATACATTAATTCCTTGGCTCATTGGAAGCACACGCCCCCCCTCACCCCTCCTCCAATGTATTGTGCGTTGAAAGGATTCCATGCCAGATTATTTCACACAAGTAAACTACGTCAGAATTGGAATCAAAAAACAGTGTTACAATATTCACAACACAAAACAACAACGCAGAAACAGACACATTCTGCCTGTTCCAATTTGCGCACTTTGAATACTTTGTTTGAATGCATACTTCGTTGAGTGTATAGACAAGTTCGGCGGATAGTTCCGGTAAAAATTCTACCCTGAACATAACGTCCAGTGCCGTTGCCTCGCAGTGTTCTGACTTATTTTTCAACTTGTCTATTTAAAGGGACAGCGCACACCTATTGTGTTATTTAAAAATGATGGTGGTAACTTATGCTGTGCTATTCCACACCCAAATGTTCAAGTGTGGATCTGTGCCCCACAAACACATTAACATTAACACGCCCGTTCCGTTTACTTGGAGTTACTAGTGGAAGCAGCCATTCCTTTGGTCCAGAAGAACATGTGACCAAATCAGGTCGTATTTTCAAAATGTCAGCCTCCTGTTTTTAGAGCGTAAACCCGTCTATATTCTTGTTCCAAGTCACACCGCTAGTACCCGGATGGTGCACTTCCAACGGTCAAAATGTGAAGTAGAAGGATGGATACTATTTTGACGACATTGTGGGAAGGGACGGGCGGCAACATGTTCAAAACTGTGGACCAAATTTTTTATTTTTATTTTCAAAAATGGCGACCGAAGAGGCAGTGTGCAGGTACTATGTTGTGGCGGCTGCAACGTTGTATAAATGTACGTTTTAATTTGTGGTTCATAGTGAGCTGTCACAGAGTGACGTCTATTTTTCCTTTCAATTGTAAAAAGTGGGTGATATTTTGGTGTGAAATGGCGTTACCGATACCTTTGGTACAGTTGCCACGAAGCATTCATGTAGTTAGTATGCACTTCAGAACTACGCAAATTGGACTGCCTGACTCGAAACAACATTAACATTCATTTATTTTTAATAGGTAGTCCTTCATTGTATCTCATTGTACTGTTCCAACACTATTCCTACTGTGCCAAGATGACCAGAATATCTGGGAAATAAAACCTAAAAACCTCTTCAGTTCCCCCGGGAATGCTTGTCGGATGAAGCAGAAATCATTAGCTTTTCTCCTAAATGGAACTGAAAATAGACATGACATGTGCATCACAGCAAAGTATGAGTTTTTCCCACATACTAGGTTTTGTCAATAAATGATGTTTTCTTAAATATATATATATGTGATTTATTTTGATATAGGTTATGGTTAAGGTATTTTCTTTTCTAAGATACAGAACTTGTAGGTTATTCCCATGGATAGCCATAGTTGGCTGCCGGGGAGTCATCTCTGTGATGTCACGGCTTTCCCCTATTATCTGCATTTCAGCAAATTCTCCTTCATTTGAAAATCAACATCAATGTTTTCAGAGAAAACTTCACTGCTGGACACAACAGCCATTGCCAGGAGGGACCGCCTTATTAGTAGAAGTAGTTCAATAATTCAAGTATATTCTTTTATCAGAATGCAAACAGATTTCGGGCCCCGATACAATCAAGCATCGTAAACAAGCACAAAAACCTTAAAACTAAAACACCAACGACATAAAATCATGCATCAGTTTCAGCACCTTAAAATAAACCACACACAGACAACCACCGAGACCCCCAGACCCCTACAGACGCTAGTGTCACTGAGTGACCCTGAGATTAAACACCATTCCACTGGTCATTGCAATACTTGTGCATTAGTAATATTAATAATATAAATATTATTAACATTATTTATATTAGTAATACTAATATTAGTATTCATATTCATATTGATGAGATGGGCAACATTAAACCTGTCCTTTTCGTATGAAGGTGGTGAAATTTCACAATTTTCACAAACTCAATGCGTTGAATATTTTCTTGTACAAAGATGTCAGTAGTTGGAGGAGATATTTTTTTCCACCCGAGATAATTCCCCAACAACAAACCAGTCGTGTTCTCAGCGCCGTGTGGGAGCTACGCTCCAAAACAGGGGTCAGACAATATACAGTATGATCGTTTATCGCAATCCGTTACAATTTTTGCAATCCTTAGTATTATTCAAATATTTCATTGTCAGAGTGGCCATTATCGCACCTTCTATTGTGGTATATATATTTTCATGCCGTGCCTGACATCATTATGTCAGGCATGAGAACAATCAAGTTGAAAATAATGACTCCCTAGTTGTAGCCTCCTTTGCACAAGAATAAAATTCATACGCACAAGCGGCGCGTGGAATCCACATGCAAAAATAACACATTTCCCTGTATTATTCAACTTATTCTTTCAGCGTCAGAGCCGCGTTTAGGATTTATCGGAAACAGGTTTGAAGAGATTGGGGCTAGACAATGCAGACAAGCCGACGAGGGGAGTAAAACCTGCTGCACTGCGGACGCTGTGGTAGGCACAGCGTCACCGTTTACATGAATAGGAGTGCGTTAGCGGCGGTGTCTTCAACCACTCCGCCAAACGGCGCCCCCTTATAATTCCCAACATTGACTTATTTTCAGACTGAAAAACAGAAAGAGTGGACTCAAGAGAGTGAAAGAGAACACAGCACAGAGCGATAGAGAGTTAAGAGAGCAACTTGCAGATTTCGACTAAACTAGCGATTAGCTATTAGCTCTACTTTGGAAGACCCAGCTACAGACGTTATTACTAGACTAGCATTTAGCGACGATGACATGCAGCTACAACACGTACGCAGTAGAATGGATGAGTTCATCTTGTTATGTCTCAACACTTAATAGCAAACATTTGAAAGGCCTATATGTGTGTTGTGTATACGCTGCACGTGGCATCTAACAGGAGTAATTTGATAAAGAAAATATTTAAATATTTATTATAATTAATGTTATTACAAATATTTATACATATTTACCTGCGCCGGGGCAGATATCCCACAGTGTTTGAAAACAATGCCAAAGATTGATAGTGAAACACATCTTAACTTGTCTTTTTTTCTGGTGTAAGTGCCGCTTTTTAAAAATTCTTTATAGATAGGAATAACTGGGTTGAGCAGATCGGCAGACATTGTAGGCGTTCGCTCACATGAGGAATAGAACCCACGACCCTACAGACACTTTGGACCGGGGGTGAGGGGGAGGGGGGGTACGCAAGGGTGCAGCGTCTTTAACCCCTGCACCACTACGGCGGTCAAATCGAATCAAATATATTCAATATCGATAAAATACATCCATGCATCATATCAACCTCATATAACCTTATATAACTTAACCTCAACTACAACTCACTGCCGTTAGTATGTTGGTGCAGCGTATAACCCCCATGATTCTTAGTAAACACTTTATAGCAACTAGAACAACTAGTAACGAAAAATATAAATAAATAAACACCATGCCACGGACACTGAGCTGTTAAAAACATTTCAAGATAGTTAACAATATGGCATATTAAGACTG